>BQNB010211963.1:0-10162 GCA_026074375.1 Tanacetum coccineum
AAAAAGATAAAGGCTCAAAATCAAGATCACAAAGCATAAATGAACAAAGCCATTACAAACAAGACAAGACCATAACAAGGAAAAGCATAAACGTTAAACGTCATGTCTTTAATGTCATCGGTGATACAGAGAAGTTTGAAGAAAGAGACCTCAACATTGGGGGAGATTGTTAGCCTTAATTATATTAAGTCAAACAAGAATGTTATCGGTCTTAGAAAGTCAAACTAGCTCTTGTATTGTAATAGGCTAGTCGGGTTCAACGGGCTTGGATTGTAATCTAATATTGTCCGTGTTTGGGGCTCAAAGCCCAAGTTAAACCAAGCCCGGCCCGTTAGAAAGCCCAAGTGCCAAGCTAGCAAGTCATGGGTACAAATATCCCTTCACCACACTTGGTGAAGGGTGTTGGTTACATTTTTATTTCACTTGTAACTCCACTTCTCTCTAATCTATTCTTCTTTTCTTGTTTCTCTCTCTACTTTCTCTCTCTAAGTTTTCTTTTTATTTCTTGCTTATTGGTGCTTATTAATAAGTTGTGTTTGGATTATATCGTGGGATAACAGTACCCAAAGCTTTCTGAAGTGACCTCCAGAAATGTGATGCGAATCTAGGGTCACGATCACAAATAATTAAGACAGAGATTCCATGCCTCGTAACCACTTCTTTTAGGTACATTCTTGCCATTTTCTCTAGCGGATCAGTTTCCCTCATCGGTACAAAGATTGCGGACTTAGTGAGTCAGTCAACAATTACCCAAATAGTGGCGTAACCTTGTGACGACTTAGGAAGCTTCATGACAAAATTCATAGTGATATTGTCCCACTTCCATTGAGGTATATCGGGTTATACCAACAATCCTGATGACCTTTGGTGTTCGACATTAACTTTAGCACATGTCAGACATTTGCTAACATAGGTGGCGATGTTGGCCTTCATATTGGGCCACCAATATAGCTTCTTCATGTCTTGATACATTTTGTCAGAACTCGGATGAATAGAGTATTTTGACTTGTGGGACTCGTGCATAATCACAGTCCTCAAGTCGCCATAACATGGTAACCAACTTCTGCCATTGAAGCATAGGGTTCCATCCGCACGGGGTTCTAACTTTTCCGTTCTAAATTTCCCTGGATCCTTAGAATTTTCAACCAACATGCCTCCAACATCTTCGTTCTTGATGTTCTCTGGTTTTCGTGCTTCAGTCTGAGCATTCTGAATTTGTTTAGGAAGATCCAAGCCAATAGTCATCACTAAGGCTCGAACTCTTAATGGTTTACTCCGCTCCTTCCTGCTCAAAGCATCAGCAACAACATTTGCTTTCCCCGGGTGGTAACAGATCTCACAGTCATAATCACTGAGCAGTTCTAACCAACGACGCTGTCTCATATTCAGCTCCTTTTGATTAAGAATGTGTTGTAGACTCTTGTGATCCGTAAACACCGTACACTTAGTTCCGTACAAATAGTGTCTCCAAAGATTCAGAGAAAACACTACCGATCCAAGTTCCAAATCCCTTATGCGACGCATCGCAATAGACTATGAAATCTTCGCTTCCCTCAGGTAAAGCCAGAATTGGCGCACTACACAACTTCTGCTCTAATAACTGGAAAGCGGCCTCCTATTTGTTTCCCCAATCGAACTTAACTCCTTTCTGAGTAAGCTTGGTCATTGACTTGGCAATCTTCGAAAATCCTTCGATGAATCTTCGATAATACCCAACAAGACCTAAGAATTGGCAAATCTCCGATGGTGTCTTAGGGGATTCCTAGTCCTTTATGGATTCGATTTTGGCGAGGTCCATGTGAATGCCTTGAATATCAATCACGTGGCCGAGAAATTATACCTTAGGAATCCAAAATTTACATTTAGAGAACTTAGCATACAGCTTCTCTTTCTTAAGCAATTCCAGAAATGCCTTAAGATGTTCTTCATGCTCCTTCTTGTTCTTGGAGTAGACAAGGATATCGTCAATAAAGACAATCACAAATTTATCCAAAAATGGCTTGCACACGCGGTTCATGAGATCTATAAATACCGCTGGTGCGTTCGTCAAGCCAAATGGCATAACTTGGAACTCGTAATGACCATACCGAGTTCTGAATGCCGTTTTTGGAATATCATCTTCCCGTACTCGAAGCTGGTGATAACCTGATCGCAAGTCTATCTTAGAATAAACATTGGATCCTTGTAGTTGATCAAATAAATCGTCGATCCTTGGGAGTGGATAAAGATTCTTCGATTTCAGCTTTTTATTCCCGATAACGATGCAAAACAGTTGAAATGACCCATCCTGCCTTCTTTTGACAACTCACAAACCGGACTCCCAAGAGAGAATTGGTCTTATAAAGCCGTTGTCAGAAATAGTTTCTTTCGTTGCTTCCACAACTCTTTCATTTCAGAAGGTGCCAATCGATAAGGTGCTCGTGCTACGGGTGCAGCACCAAGGTATTAAATCATTTGAAATTCCTCTTTCCATCAAAGAAACCCAACAAGTCATCAAGAATTAATCCTAAAATCTTGAACTATCGGTACGTCCTCAAGTCGCTTCTTCTTTTCTCGCGCTTGTCTTTCGCTCCTCGTAGTAACGTTTGCCAAAATGTGACTGGACATCCTATTAGCATTATTCTTGTATTTAGGTGTAACATTTAATGTTTCAACAACCTCGTTACCCCAGTTGCTCTTTCGCCGTGAATATTAAGTTTCATTTCCCCAGGTAATACGAACGATCTTCTCAACACACAATGATTGCTTGTAATTTTTACCAACCAATCCATACCAATTATAAACGGAAACTAACCAATCTACGCATTAAGTCTATGGTTGAATGTGGTTCAGGAGTTTAATGTTACAACCCCTAAGATAGTATTCAACCCAATTATTCTCCTATTCTCCCTCCTAGTACAACGTCATAAAACGTGATCTAATGCAGTCGGTTGATAGTCAAATTTGAGCTAAAATCACTAGGAACACAAACTCCTATCGGCTCCAATATCGAATAAGATTAGAGCATAGCATTGTATTTTAGAAGGACGTAACCTCACACAAAAACGTTGAGTCCGCGTTTTTCCCCGGCAATAGCCCTAACCGCAATATAACACTTTGGCTGGAGCATTGCCACCTCTAACTTGGTTACCATGGTTGTTGTTGTTCTTCAGCTTTGGACATTCCCTCTTAAAATGTCCCTGAACTACACACTCATAACAAGTAGGCTTCTGACCCGACCTAATGCCCTTCTGGTTGTTAGCATTGTTGGCATTTGCCGTACTCCTATAGTCATGGGCAAAATGGCCAACTGTGTTGCACTTGTGGCATTTGGGAGCACATGGACCATCGTGGTGATAGTTGCATTTTGAGCATAGGGGTTTAGATCCTCCGTATGGCTTCTTCTCACCAGATCCTGCAGTGTAGGCCCGGCTAGTGTTCTGCCTCTTGTTTTGTTGTTGTTGTTGTTGTTGGTTTTGAGTGCTCCTTAAGGTGTCCTCAAACTTCCTTTTACTCTCTGTTTGGCGTTCAGCAAAAGTACGGATTTTCTTATCCATTAGTTCGGTTGCTATTTCAACTGCATCTTGCATTGTCTTTGGTTTAGACGCCACTACACTCCCATGAATCATGTCGGGAAGTCCACCAACATATTTTTCAATTTTATCGGATTCTTTGGGAAACATCCTCCCGCACAACAAAGCCAATTCTTGGAAGCGTTGGGTATAACTTGTCAAGTGAGTACCCTTCACCTTCAGATCCCGAATCTCCATTTCCAGTTTCTTGATTTCATTTCGAGGACAGTATTTGTCAGTCATCATTTTCATGAGTGTTTTCCAAGGCATACCGTAAGCGGTATCATGACCAACTGTCTTGACATGAGTGTTCCACCAAAGCAACTGAATGGAGAGCGCAATTAGTAAACTTGACTTGATTCTCAACTGTACAATTAATGATATGGAAAATAGTCTCCATTCTTTCAAACCATTGTGATAAACCGGCAACTCCTTCTGTGCCTTTGAAGTTTAATGGTTGACATTTGAGAAAGTCAATGTAAGTACATTCACGGGCTGTTCGTTCTGTCCTTCTAACACCCGCTCCTGAAATATGGCTATCATCGCCATTCGTATTTCTGTCAGCATCACGTGCTGCCAAAGCGGCAGTAACGCCTTGGTTAATCATTGCCTGAAGCTGGGCATTAGTGACAGATGTGGTGTTGGTTATTTCTGGGGCTATGTTTGACCTCGTGGCTCTTTTTGGTGCCATTTTCTTCAATCACAAGAAAATATAATACCCGTTAGATTTCATAAAATCATAACCATGACATGACATATACACAATAAGTAAAGAGAGATCACAACACACAGTGAAATATACAACTGAATTAAAGTTAACAATGGTGTAACTAAATCGACATTCATTCATAATAAATTCGATTACAGACATGACATAATACCACCATTTCATATATAATTGGAAAACATACATGATTGGTTCAGATACAAAATGATCATAACGATTAGGTTACAAGATAAAAGAATATATACAACCTAAAGCCATACTAGCTGGGAGTTACCCGTAATACTTAGTAGGCTGTAAAAAATAACTAGCCATAACATGATCTAGGAACTGCTACCAGCCTCCTCTGGTGCATCTGGCTGTGTAGGACCTTTAGCGGGTCCTTGCTGTCTCTCAAACTCTGTCATCTAGGTCTAAAGTCTCTTCAGTAGCTTTAGTGCCTCAATGAACTGTGCCTATCTCCTGCAGTTCGCTGCCAGCATCTTTATAATCGCCGCCTGTCTCCTGCGGTCCGCGGCCTATAACTTTATAATCACTACCTGTTGTGCTACCACCTGAGTATGTAAAGACATAACCTCTGCACGCGCAAGGTCACTCGCATCCATGGATCGTCCCCAAGCCTCTTGAGACATCCTAGCCTCAGCCTCCATGAGCCTAGCAGTACGAGCATGTGCACGCCTATCCCTATACAGCATGTTGAGACGACCAGCCATCAGTTGTCGCTCAAACTGCTCTTCATCTAACCTCGTATAGATCTCGTCTGTGTCTTGCCTAACCCTAGTGGTAAACTCTATCATCCGTCGAACTAACTCTGTGTCATCAGTCGTTGGTGCCCCTGACATGTCTACCAGCATCTCATCCTAAGTGTCAGTGATCCTATAACCGACATCTCTCTCTAGATCCCGCATAATCTCCCTGTCCATGGTAGCAACAAAACCATAGTCCGCCCTAATACCTCCAGGAGGTCTAGCAGTGGGGGCAGACGAACTCTCTCCTACCTCATATCTCAGACCGAGAGCGATACCTAACCTCTTCCAAGGCGGTAAGGTAACCTCAGGTCTGTCTGCTCTACTGTTAGTAGAGAGTAGATGCAAAGGTGGTGATGAAGTAGGTAGCGATATGCGTAAAAGTGGTGGTGTCCCCGATGGTGGGGTAACTAACGGTGGTGTATCTGCTCTGATGTGGGAGAGTATGATATGTGGCGATGGTGAATGGGAAGTAGATGGGGCCTCAGCTCTTAGTCAGATCATGGCAGCTCGATAGCCCAACGGACGAATAGGAATAACAGGTGGTGATGGAGATATCACAGGTACTGGTGATGATACTGGTAGTGGTGGTGAGGGAATCTGAGGTAGTGGTGATGACCATGGGGAAAGTGGTGATGGTGGTGGAGTAGGTATAGCAAGGAGTCTGGCAACCTCTGTATCAGACCAAAATGGTGTAGGTTGCTCATCTCGGATTGATATCCTAGCAGTAACCCGATATGCAGGATGTGGTGGTGGTGTGGCCGCAGACTCGTCGGTCTCAAACGGCTCAGTCTCCTCAACAGATGTGGCATGATCAACAGCTAGTAAAGCAACAACTGTAGAGTCGGCAGGAGTTGGGTGCTCCTCCTCCTCCTCATCCCCCTCAATATCAACATCATCATCCTCGTCATCATCGGATGACTCATCCTCATCATCGCCATCATCTCCTCCGTCAGCAGGATAATCAGCAGGATCCTCCTCAGGGTCCTCATCATCATCCTCCTCTGGATCCTCCTCAGGATCCGACTCAAGAACATAGCCTGGTGAATCATTAATAGGTGAGACAGTAGCAGGTAGGGTCTGCTCCTCAGCTAGTAGTACCTCATCCTCTGGTGGCATGAACTCTGGATAAACTGGCTCTGGAACAAAGTCTGGTAAAGGTGGATACTCAGGACCCGGCACATAATCAGGAGATGGCGGGGCCTGAAAAGTAGCTACCACATAGGCATATGGGTCCTCTGGCATCACGAGTGGTCCATCGACTCCCGGTGATCCGATATCTGGCAAATCCTCAAATGGGCTGGACACAGCAGTGTATGTAACCGTGGAATCCTCAGAATCCAACATGACTGTATCTGAAAATCAAAAATAGGTTATATTAGTGTTTAATATAAGACTCTTATAGTAATATACATTTATACCATAACATGTATATCAATCCTAAGTGCATTTAGTCTTAACCAACTAATGCAACAAGTAGTGTATGTATATATGTCCTGTGAAAATCCCTTTGTATGAGTGCAATGTTTGAAAACGGTTATAGTCCAGCAAAACCATTTGACCTGGTTCTCTATAACCTTGGCTCTTGATACCAATCTGTAACACCCCCAAATTGGGTCGCAGCGGAATATGGGTTGGTGGTGGTACTTCATAGATCAATAACACAAGATAATATAAGAACGACCCTTAAAAGCTGTTTAAAACTGATACATTGGATTTAGCAAAGTGTTGTTACAAAAGCCCAAAGCTTTACATGTTTATTGATTATCCCAAAATGTAATGCAACCAAATCTTCATGCATATGACATCCAAAATATAATACCACCAATGTATCCCTTGCACCTCGTGCTTATTGATCTCCTGAAAAACATTGCTTAAAACATCAACATATTGTTGAGTGAATTCATAGGTTTATAAAATGTATAATGTAGGACCGCAAGATTCCCCATGTTAATCAACAGATCAAACATCATAAAATGTAATTACTTTCCCTAAGCTCATGGACACTGAACTCGACATGTATGAAATGCAAATAAATTCCAACATTGCCCGTGATGATGTTCTAACCCGCAACATCCTATGTTCGACATGGTATACGTTTGTTTGTCCAGTGATAGCTAATCACCCGAACGGAGATGTCAATCCCAATAGATCTATTCAAATAATTAGTGCTCACAATCCTAGTAATTGACAGTTCATGATAATAGGCTCAGACAGGGTTATCGCTACTTAGGCAACCACGTAATCGTAATGTAAAATGTCCACTTGTGTCCATTTGTAAAACATGCATATGTTTCTCACCCCAAAACTTATAAATCATTAAAATATAAAACGTGGGGCAATGAACTCACCTTGAGTGAATGATAATCAAATATATCACATAAAAATGCATCACGGTAATGATCGAATGCAACCCAAGATCCAAATATGTCTATAAGGACTTTAGCACTTTGAATAAATACTACCATATAAAATTCGATATAATTTACATCACCATCAATTAGCGTTTGTGAAATCGATTATAAAGTTAAAAGGTTTATAATAGTTTCAAAGTAAAAACGAACGCAATTTTCTCGTTTAAAAGCCTGTTTCTTACTCCACACTGCTTTCATATTTAAGACGAGTTTATCATAAATATTATATTTTCATATTTTTGACACTACTGGGAACAGTTCTTTTTAACTGTTCATCAACATTTTAATAAAATTATTTTTATAGATTTGATTTATCGTAAAACCGTAAATAGTCGTATTTTAACTCGTTTACTACGTTTTAGTGATTCTTCGAGCACAGTCCGTTGTTATAAAAGTTATATGCAATAATGAATGTTTTCAAAATGGTTCATTCCTGAGATGAAAAAGTACTTTTATAAAAATAGTTTTATAAAAGATTTTTATAACATTTAATATATAAACTCAAACTCGCGAATTCAAACTCTCCATCGATATTATAGAATAATCACAATTCTTATAGTTTTGGAATCCTAAAAATATGTATCTGAGAAAAATAATCAACCTTATATATCATTAGTATTGTAAACTTGTTTTTATATAAATTTATTTTATAAAAGTTATTCTATAAACGCGTTAAAGTAACGTAGAACGTAAAATTAAGCGTATCTCCTTTCGTTATAAATCGGTTTTTCGAGTTCTCTACATGCCCACGATCCTTGTGACATGTAGTATCTTTATAAAATGTCAAACCTACTGTCTTGGATTCGAATCGAAACAACCCTTTTATAATACTTATGTATACTCATTTTTATAACTCGTTTTATATACTTTTCAACTTAATAAAATACCACAAGTCCTTCACAAGTCTTTATACCATATCTCTTATATATTATTATGTCCATTAGTCTTTATTTTGTTCAAGTGTCCAAGTTAACAAGTCCTTAACAATGCTTTTAAATCATACACTTTCTTAAGTAACTTAAAATTACTAGTTTATACATGAACTTTTTACACTTAAACCAACATGATACAATACTTATTTTTCCTTCATGACATGATATTTACAACTATATAACTTGTGTAAAAGTATACAAAACCATGATTATACGTACAAGTCCATTTTACATGTTTAAAAGTG
This sequence comes from Tanacetum coccineum, assembly GCA_026074375.1. Taxonomy (NCBI): domain Eukaryota; kingdom Viridiplantae; phylum Streptophyta; class Magnoliopsida; order Asterales; family Asteraceae; genus Tanacetum; species Tanacetum coccineum. The sequence continues at coordinate 8,613 of BQNB010211963.1, forward strand.
TCCTAAATGGTGATTAACTACATAGAACTTATATATGCATAAAATCATAAATGTAAAGACATAAGGAGTTTTAGATGACCTTAATATGATGTGTGGTGATAACCAACAAAATATAAACCCTTGTTTAGATTACAAACCCTAGCTTGCACAACTTGAAAACCCTAAAAACCAATGAAACCCTAATTTCAACCTTTCCTTGCTTAACCCTTGAAAAAGCTTAACCAAGCCTTCAATCCTTCTTGAAAGGTCTTAGATATAATGTAGGAATGTATGTAATTGTCGTAGATAAAATTTTATGACTTATTTAGGGTGGTTTGGTTCATGCCGTGGGTTTTACAAGAGAAAATGAGAGATTGAGTTGGTTTTTGATAAGCGTTATGTGTTGTGTGTTATTATCTCTTAGTATGCATGAGTTATATATACAAAAGGCTAGTCAAAGATGATATTCAAATACCAAAAGGTCAAGGTGGGGCGTTAGGAACAAAGGGAGGGTTTAAAGGGTGACTAGTGGTTAAAACCACTAGTCATGAGCTAGGTTTACTAACTCTAGACTTGTACATGGTCCTTGGTGGTAAATGAAATATTCTTATGTCCCTTTAGATGTAGGTTTTCCCATGAATTGGTGGAAGGAAATGACTAGCAAAATATCTTGCATAAAAGAAAAGAAATGAAAGTATTACTTGTACTTTTATAATTTGTAGTTTATTAAACATAATGTATAACTTTGTAAAGTGTAGTGTGTAGTTGATTTATTAAATGTACATATGACTAACAATGATAACTTGGGTAAAGTTTAATAAAACTTTTGGGTACTAGGTATAAACCTGGGTATTTGTTGAAGAGTAGAAATGTTTTGGTGGTTCCGGGAATGATTAAACGCAATTTATCATGAAACGTAAACAATTTACGTAACCAATAAAATAAAATGAACAAAGTTAATAATTATCCTCAAAATAATTACTTAACACTTGCTTGATGTAAACATTTAATTGTTTGATGCCCGTTTACATTGAACGATAATTTTTAGCTTACGCGATTTAACTTAACGATTTCAATTTAAAAGCAAACGCGTACAATACTAAAAATAAATAGTGAATTTATTGACGCCGTACAATGACCTGAAAATACGGATTGTTACAAAACAAAACAAAGCATGATTACAAGATAGAGTTCGAACATGATAGAATAAAATAAAAAGAATAAAACACATGACACTCCTAATGTGCGGGAAAAATAAATATTGGGTTGCCTCCCAAAAAGTGCTTTTCTTTATTTTACGAGTCTTGTAGCTAGACTCGAAGTCACACGCTCTTACGTGACTTCTCCTATATCGTCTATCATCTCTTTTTCTAACCTCATTATATTCCTAACTCCTCTCCTATCTCCTTTGTCTTGCTTGTACTCATCCCTAATGAGTAGGCTTTGATAATAGTACGTCCTTCCATTGCTAAAGTTTTCTTCATAGGTGAGTGGGGGTATGGAATCGGTGCTCGCACCCATAAGTTTTGTTTGCTTGAATATTTCCATGGTGTGAGGCATTTTAAATTTAA
>BQNB010211968.1:0-10162 GCA_026074375.1 Tanacetum coccineum
TGATTATGATTGTTGTTTCCATGAAGTAATACTCCAGATTAGCTTCCGCTGCTATATTGTAAAAATGGGGGTGTTACATTAATGCACAAGGCAGATCTAAGTCAGTGATGGCTTGGGTCCCCAAAAGAAATTGATTTTCTTAACTAATGTGCAGGGCAATCCACAAATGGATTTACTAGATAAAGGAGTGATTGATAGTGGATGCTCAAGGCACATGACAGGGAACATGTCATATCTTACAGACTATAAAGAGATTGATGGAGGATGTGTTGCCTTTGGAGGAAACCCTAAAGGAGGGAAAATCACATAAAAAGGTATAATCAAAACTGGTAATTTATTTTGAGAATGTGTATTTTGTAAGAGAGTTTAAGTTTAACTACTTTAGTGTCTCACAAATGTGTGACAAAATGAATAGTGTTCTCTTTAATGACACTGAATGTATTATTTTATCTCTAAACTTTAAGTTAACTGATGAAAGTCATGTTTTACTTAAAGTTCCTAGAAAAAACAATATGTATAGTGTCGACTTAAAGAATATTATTCCTAAATGAGGTCTAACTTGTCTCTTGGCAAAAGCCACATCTGATGAATCTAAACTTTGGCATAGGAGGCTTAGACACATAAATTTCAAAACTATGAATAAACTGGTTAAGGGAAATCTTGTAAGAGGTTTACCTTCAAAACTTTTTGAAAATGATCAAACCTGTGTTGCTTGTCAAAAGGGAAAGCAACATAGAGCTTCTTGTAAGTCCAAAATAGTAAGTTTAATCAGCCAACCTTTACATATGTTGCACATAGATTTGTTTGGTCCAACATTTGTAAAAAGCTTAATGAAAAAGATGTATTTCCTAGTTGTTACAGATGATTATAGTAGGTTTAGTTGGGTTTTCTTTCTAGCTACTAAAGATGAGACTAGTGGCATTCTTAAGTCCTTTATAACTGGAGTAGAAAATCTAATAGATTAAAGGGTTAAGGTAATTAGATGTGACAATGGAATTGAGTTCAAGAATAAGGAGATGAATCAGTTTTGTGAGAGAAAATGTATTAAGAGAGAATTTGGTGTAGCTAGAACTCCTCAACAAAATGGAGTAGCTGAGAGGAAAAATAGAACACTAATTGAGGCTGCTAGAACAATGCTAGCTGATTCTAAACTACTTACTACTTTTTGGGCTGAAGCAGTTAATACTGCTTGCTATGTGCAAAATAGGGTATTAGTAACTAAGCCTCATAACAAGACCCCTTATGAACTTTTTCTTGGTAGAAAACTAGCTTTAGGCTTTATGAGACCATTTGGGTGTCCTGTTACAATTCTCAATACCATTGATCACTTAGGCAAGTTTGATGGTAAGGCTGATGAAGGATTCTTTGTTGGGTACTCAATCAATAGCAAAGCATTTAGAGTATTCAATAGTAGAACTAGGATAGTAGAAGAGAACCTGCATGTCCAGTTTAGTGAGAATACACCTAATATTACAGGAAGTGGACCAAATTAACTTTTTGATATTGATGCACTAACAAAGTTAATGAATTATAAGCTAGTTATTATAGGAAATCAGTCTAATGGTAATACAGGTACAAAAGCATGTGATGATGCAGGTAAAGCTAGAATGGAGACAGTACCTGGCAAAGATTACATTCTGCTACCATTATGGACTGCTGATCCACCAATCTCTTAAAGTTCAAAGAGTTCTCCTGCTGCTGGATTCAAACCTTCAGGAGATGATGAAAAGAAGGTTACTGAAGAACCAGGAAAAGAAGGTGGTGATTCAAGTAAAGATAGTGAAAGTAATGATCAAAAGAAGGAAGATAATGTTAATAGCACTAACAATGTTAATGCTGCTAGCACAAATGAAGTTAATGCTGTTGGTACAAAAATAAGCATTGAACTTCCAGATGATCCAAATATGCCTGAATTAGAAGATATTGTTTATTCAGATAATGATGAGGATGTTGGTGCAGAGGTTGACATGAACAATTTGGATGCATTTATGCCTGTCAGTCCTATTCCAACTACAAGAGTACACAAAGATCATCCAGTTGAACAAATTATTGGAGACTTGAATTTAACACCTCAAACAAGAAGAATGACAAAGAATTTGGAAGAACATGGTTTGTTTAGTTCAGTTCAGCAAAGAACAAACGATAAAGACTTTTAAAATTGCTTGTTTGCTTGCTTTTCATCATAAGAAGAACCTAAAAAGGTAATTCACGCCTTGAAGGATCCAAGCTGGATAGAGGCAATGTAGGAAGAGCTTCTACAATTCAAATTACAAGAAGTTTGGACCTTGGTGGAGTTACCAAATGGAAAAAGGGCTATTAGGACTAAATGGGTTTTCAGAAATAAAAAGGATGAAAGAGGAATTGTGATTAAAAATAAATCAAGATTGGTTGCTCAAGGGTACACACAAGAAGAAGGGATTGACTATGATGAAGTCTTTTCCCCTATTGCAAGAATTGAAGCAATTAGGCTATTCTTAGCCTATGCCTTATTTAAAGACTTTGTGGTGTACCAGATGGATGTCAAGAGTGCTTTTCTTTAAGGTAAGATTGAAGAGGAAGTCTATATTTGTCAACCACCGGGATTTGAAGATCCAGACTTTCCTGACAGAGTATACAAAGTAGAAAAGGCACTTTAAGGACTGCATCAAGCTCCCAGAGCTTGGTATAAAACCTTGTCAACTTATTTGTTGGACAATGGGTTTTAGAGAGGAAAGATAGACAAGACTTTGTTTATCAGAAGGGACAAAGGTGATATTCTATTAGTGCAAGTGTATGTAGATGATATCATTTTTGGCTCTACAAAGAAGTCATTATGCATTGAGTTTGAGAAAATGATGCATAAGAAGTTTCAGATGAGTTCTATGGGTGAACTCACATTCTTCTTAGGACCGTAAGTAAAGTAGAAGGAAGATGGATTTTTTATTTAGTCAAGACAATTATTGATGAGATTTTGAAGAAATTTGGCTTTAGTGATGTCAAAACAGCAAGCACACTAAGGAAACCCGAGTAAGCCTTTGCTCCAAAGAGCAGATGGATGAAGATGTAGATGAGAACCACTTTGATAGAACCAATAATTAGATCATTGATGTATCTAACTTCTTCAAGGCCTGATATTATGTTTGCAGTATGTGCTTGTGCAAGATTCTAAGTCAATCCTAAAAATTTACATCTTCATGTTGTGAAAAAGGATCTTTAGATACTTAAAAGGACAACCTAAATTGGGCCTCTGGTATCCTAAGGATTAACCTTTTGATTTGGTGGCATATACTAACAGTGACTATGCAAGAGCAAGCTTAGATAGGAAGTCCATAACAGGAGGTTGTCAATTCCTAGGATGTAGATTGATTTCATGGCAATTCAAATTAGACTGGTGGTTGCTATTGCAATAAAACTGAAGCTAGAATACAGCTGCTTCCAATTGCTGTGGACAGGTTCTTTGGATCCAAAATCAATTGCTGGATTATGGATATAACTTTATGCAGACTAAGATTCATATTGATAATGAGACTACTATTTGCATAGTGAAGAACCCTATTTTTCACTCAAAGATAAAGAACATTGAGATTAGGCATCACTTTATCAAAGATTCCAATGAGAAGAAACATCATCAGATGAATCAAGATTCACACAAATCAGAATGTTGCAAATTGCTCACAAAAGCATTTGATGTTAGCAGATTTGAATATCTGATTTGCCAGTATATGGAATGTCTTAACCTTAGACGTATTGAATAAATGGGAGGTTAATAGTGTAAGTTCAGCGGAATATACATAAATGATGATTGGAATAGAATGAAAAAGCTGCTAAGGATGGAAATTTGAGTTAGTGCTGGCAACTTCAAGTTTCAGCTGTTAAGTATAATTAGTGCTGCTAGTTATACTTAATATTGCTGAGTTAATACTATTAGTTATACATACTACTGCTGGTATAATTAATATTGTGAGAATTGAGAGAATTAGTGAGAATAAAAACAGAAAGAGAGCTATGTGAAATAAAAATAGATAGAGTGTTTTGGTGAGTAAAAGAATTGAGAGAAATTGTGAGCCGAAAAATAGAAAGAGAGGTGTGTGAAATAAAACAGATAGAGTGAATTGATGAGAAAAAGAATTAGAGAAGCAAAAATAGACAGAGAAATTGTGAGTAAGAAACGAATTAAGAGAAATCAAAAACAGACATAGAAATTTTGTGAGCTAAAATGTTAATTTGATGATGGAAAAGTTGTTTAGAATGGAATTGAAGTTAATGCTGGTGATTCATAGTTAATGCTGCAAGGCATAAACTTACAGCTGCTAGAAAAAGTTAATGATGTTAGGCGTAACTTACTACTGCCAGTTGTCAGTTAATGTTGCCAGGCTTAATTTACTACTGAGTTACTACTGTTGGGTTACTTACTACTACTGCTGTTGAAAGTTAATGCTGTTAGGCATAAACTTACAACTGCTGGTGAACGTTAATGCTGTTGAGGGTAGTTTCATAAATACTTCGATTAAGGGTTTCAATCACTCATTTAATCGATTTTAATCTTTCATATACTCTCTAAACGTAAACCCTAACTCAATTTCATCATTCTTCATTAAAACCCAACACAATGTCTGATCTAAAGTTTGCTGATACTCACAATTTAGTTGCGTTTTTGGAGAAACCTACTAAAAGTGAAGGGTTTGAGGAGATAGTTGATTTTCTGAATGCAAACCCTATCAAATATGCTTTAACCTTCAATCCTACAATCTATTGTTCATGTATTAAACAGTTCTGGGATAATGTCAAAGCAAAAACGGTTAATGGGGAAGTACAATTGCAAGCCCTAGTGGATAAAAAGAAGGTGATCATAACTGAATCCACTATAAGGAGAGATCTTCAACTAGAAGATGTTGAAGGTACTGAATGTCAACCCACTGCTACCATTTTTGAAGAACTGACAAGAATGGGGTATGAAAAACTTACTCAGAAGCTTACATTTTATAAAGCTTTCTTTTCTCCTCAATGGAAGTTTTTGATTCATACAATTTTGTAATGCCTAAGTGCTAAGACTACTGCATGGAACGAATTCAGTAGCACTATGGCTTCTGCAATTATCTGCTTAGCCACAAACCAAAAATTCAACTTTTCCAAGTGTAGGATCCCTTTGCTTAATGGATCTTAACCTTTAGCTTGTAAAGGGTTTGTCGCCTTAGATAGATCTAAAGTAACAATGATGAAACAATGATTAACCACTATTGATTACGCGAAATTTAATCAACAATGTAAAGAAGAACACAATCAAAACACTTTTATATTGAACTTTGATTCTGCCTAAGTTACAGATTACAAACTATGATTACTATTTGATCTCTATGATCTTCTGTAGAACTATATATACTGACTATGCCTAGGGATCCTTTTATAGACTAAGGAAACCCTAATGGGCTTTACAAAACGCGTATAAAGATAATGCATATCCTTTCCTAAGATATCTCATGCATATCTTTAACTCTAACTAATTTCTGCGTAAGCAGACTTAACTATTACACAAACAGTATTAACTATTTAATACTGCCAGTACTAACTATGATAAACCTTCTACCAGTACTAACTATTACACTAGCAGAATTAACTATAATACTAATAGAATTAAGTCTGTTATACAAAATTCCTAACAATCCTCCCCTAAACTTGAACTTCACTTGTTAACTTCAAGTTTCTTTAGTTGTCTTTAGTTTGGGCTTTTGAGAATTGTATCCAAGCATGTCTTTAAGTCCTTAGCTTCTCTTGAATGATGATCTGTTTGATGTTCTTTGAAAAACCAGATCATACTTTGTCTTTTAGTCTTTGTCTTCTCTTCACAGCTACACAGCAACATCCAACTAAGTTGGCTTTGTAGTTTTTGGCAAACTACCAGCCATCAACGGATTTGATATGTCTTTACCATGAGCCATTTGCTATGGACTAGTCAATGCTTCATTGTAGTAACAAGGTGCATTGATAACCTTATAGTTTTTAGCAAACTATCAGCTATCAACGGATTTGAATTCTCTTTACCAGTAGTCGTTTGCTCTGGAGTAGCCAATGCTTTAGTGCAATACTATGGTGCATTGATTACCATACAGTTTTTGGTAAACTGTCCAACCAATAAAACGTATTTGAAATCTTTACCAAATCTGTTTGCTTTGAACTAGTCAGTCCTTATGCCTATTAAGCATGGTGAACTGATAACCATTTGTTGTGTGGTGGTTAGCCAACACCCAAACCCTTCTCATTTCCATAATAGTCCACAATTTCCAAAAACATGCCCACTGCTACTGATAACTTCATCACTTTCTAATCCCAGCTTGCTTCTCAATCATCTTCAAAAGTTTATAACAAACTTCATTTATTTTTCCATCTAGAAGCTTCATTTTCAGCATCACTTGGCAAGCTTCTTTTGACAATGGATATTTTCTATCCGCTAACATATATATAGTGCATGCCTCCAAAGTTAAACAATGTACTTCACATTTATCATAATACCTTCAACTAACCATCTTTTGTTGAAATGGTAAGCTCCAAATAGCATCTTCATTGAGAGGTGGATCAATCATAGTCATGAGATCACTCCAAAGCACTCTGTCATAAGCATCTTCAGGCTTATTTAGTTCGCATACTTCTGCATTACCAACTTACATCTCTAATAAGATCCTCTCTTATGAAGGTCTTACCATAAGCATGTGTTCAAGTCTCATGAAGACTGTATCAGTCCATTTGCCCTCTATTATCTATATATCCTTCTTTGACCTTAGCTGAAATAATCTTCAAATTACCACACTATCAATTTGTGTAGTCAAAGGAGTTGGATTCATAGCTTCTACTGATTCCTCTTTATCAGATTTCTGAATCTTCTTGTGCACTCTGTCCAACAATTATACCTTTCTAGCCTTTGTGTGCATCTTTCTTTTATCTTGTTCTTTTTTACTGCTCTTCCTCCTTTACTTCAGCAACTTTTTCTCCTAATAGCATGGACATCTTATCATCAAAACCTTTGTTTCTTTGAAGTTCTTTGTTCGGAACCATCTCCATATCTTTTCAATTTTGCCTTTGTAGCTTCAAGATTTATAGGAACAAAAGTGTCAATCTGCTGAACTAACTTATCAAACTCTTCTTTAATTTCTTCAAACTTCAACTTCTTTAACTGAGAAAGCTTCCAAGTTCCTTGATTCTTAAGATAGTTTTTATTTTTAACATATAGATTCTTAACTATGACTGAGTCTGGGATTTTTCTCTTTACCTTAGCTCTTTCCTCTGCAAAGTGTTTCTTTCTTTGATTCACCATTTCTGTTATTCTTTTTGCAAAATCCTATTCAGGCAAATCCATTCCCCAACACATCTTTTGTCAACATCTGCATTTGCTTCATCTTACTATAATAGCATCCCAGTCTTCTTCATATAAAATTGAGCTTCAATTGCACTTGGTTTTTCTTCTTTGGTTGAAAGCTTCCACTTCAGCCATCTTTATCTGATCCAAAAATATTTTTAATTTTTTGTATTTATCTAAATGAATCTGCTTTGCAACTTCTTCATCCAATTGAGCTTGCAACTTTATAGCCTCTTCCAATCCAGCTTCCTCTTGTCTCATTTGTTCTTTAGTTTTGTGAGTAGCCTGGATATCCTCTTCAACCATTGGAGCCTTTCCTTCCCTTTGACCCCTTTTACTAGCAGTACCAGAATCAACTTTAGTACTACCAATACTAACCTCTTCAATACCAGTATTAATCTCTTCTCTGCCAGTATTAATCTCTTCTTCAGCATCCAATCCAATATCAATCTTTTTAGCCATATACCTTGCTCTCCTCCTGTATCTTTTGCCCTTATCAGTCGACTTTGCTTTGCTAACACCCTGAGAAGCAACCTTTGACAATGTTTTGGCTGCCTCCAAGATTGTAGGATTGATATCTTCTTCTTGAGCCTCCCTAGAAGCTTTTGTAGGAGTAACAAAATCTGTTGACTTCTCTTTCATGGATTATCTAACCAAAGAAACTAGATGATCATCCACATAGACTTCTTAGTATGGATCCAAATATGATGTCATCCACATATACTTGGACTTACATAATGTCATTCTAGTGCTTCTTGATAAACAAGGTTTTGTCTATGGTACCTCTCCTAAAACCATTTTTTAGCAAGAAAGAAGAGAGTGTCTCATACCAAGCTTTAGGAGCTTGATGTAGACCATAAAGAGCTTTGACCACCTTATAGACTTTGTTTAGATAAGCAGGATCAACAAAGCCTGGAGGTTGATGAACATACACTTCTTCCTCAATAGTGTCATAGAGAAATGCACTTTTAACATCCATTTGATAGACAAGAAATCCCATAAATGATGCAAAGGCTAAAACCAACCTAATTGCCTTTATTCTTACAACAGGTGAAAAGACCTCATCATAGTCTATTCCTTCTTCTTGTCTATGACCTTGAGCTATAAGCCTGGCTTTATTCTTCACAACAATGCTTCTCTCATCCCTCTTATTTCTAAAAACCTACTTTGTGCCAATTGCCTTCTTACCAAATGGAAAATCAACAAGTATCCAAACCTGCTGTAACTTGAACTGTAGCAATTCCTCTTGCATTGCTTCAACCCAGCTTTCACCCTTTAAGGCTTGTGATATGTTCTTAGGTTCTTCTTGGGAAAGGAAACATGCTAACAAATAGTTATGATGATCTTTATGATTTGTTCTGTTCTGTTTGTGTAGAATTGAATGGAAACAAAGATTAATTTGATTATCTATAGCTACTAATTAAAAGCAACAATTAAAATAAACAAAAAAAATCAATTAATGCACTAAAACAATTAACGGGAACAAATAAAACGCGAAAAATAAGCAACTATACTAAATTTAACTCCTAAAAATGCAAATAAAATTTCTAAACCTAAATTAAGATAAAAGAAAATTTTAGAAAAAGGAAAACTATTTTTTTTTGATTATTTTTGAATTTATTATGAATTAAAAACTAATTAAATCTATTTAAATCCTAGAAAATAGCAAATTAATCCCTAAAAATTTGGAAAAATGATTTTTAAGCTTAGAAAAGTCTAAAATATTATAAAAGCAAAGAAAACTATTTTTAACTATTTTTATTATTAAAATCCTATTTTTAAAATTTAAAATAAAAGCTCAAAAATGAAATTTAAGATCTAAAAAGTGTTAAAATGATTTTACTGGATGTAAACCTAAAGCTATTTTTTATAAAACTAAAAACTATTTTTTTATATTTTTCTGAAACTTTTTTCTATTTTTTATTGATTTTATAAGATTTTAACTTTCGAAAATTGATTAAAAATAAAATAAAAACTGGAAAAATCTAAAAAATTCAGGGAAAATCTTAGACACTAGCAGGAACACAAGAAAAATAAGAAAAACCAAATTGCTTAACGAATAAGCCCTCAAATGAGCTTATTATGCTACGGCTTATTTATAAAAGGGAAAATGAAAACGTGTACATGTATTAAATTGTGAGAGATATGAATGGATGAGCTATTGAAGCAAACTGGTTAAGGCGTATGTGTTGTGTGTGGGAGGTCGTGGGTTCGAGTGTGGGCAAACCCTTTTTGCTAATTTTTTATTTTTTTATTTTTTTGACTTTTAAGAAAAACTAAATACTAGGACTTAAAAAGGACACTAAAATAAGCAACTTTAATAAACGGGACTTAAGCTAAAACTAAGTAATAAGCTCTAAAACAGCTTTTCAAAGCTGTTGTCACAATAAGTAAGGTTTTGGGCTTATTCTCACTTAAACAACTATAAACAGCTCAAATTAAGCTTAAATCTAAAAAGGAAAAGTGTTCTAAAAAGCTTATAAGTTGCTTAATCTAAAAATGAAAAGAAAATAGAGCTTAAAATACTCAAAGACCACTGAAAGTGATTATGAAAGTGACATACTCAGGAAACTAATCAATAAGCTCAAAACCAAAATAAGCTCAAATGCTCAAAAAGCAAAGACAGCAAATGAGCATTTGTAAACTTGACAAACAACTTATAAACAACTAATTTAAGCAATAAAATCTACTACTTCAATCTAGAATCTAAATTTTAAAAGCTATATATATATATATATTCTTTTTCTTTTATATACTAAAAATTTAAATTTTTTACTATTTTTGTGGGAAAACGGGTACGTGAGAACAAAACAATAAGCAAGCAACATCAAATCG
>BQNB010211969.1:0-10161 GCA_026074375.1 Tanacetum coccineum
CACGGTCTAACAAAATTCTAAGAGTTGAGAGAAGATTATTTTTGTATTTTTATATTTTATGGAAAGCAAATAAATAATATAATGAAAGGTTGGTTGGGTTTAGCTATTAAACTAAATATAAACTATGTTACTAGTGATAACAATATAATAAAAGATTGTGTTTATTTAATCATGTATTACTCCCTAGATTGCTTCTCCTAGTGTTGTTGCTTTGTCACACTTGTGATGATCTATGTAATTATTTCCTAAGTCATGAACGAATTACACGAGCCCGCCATCTACTTAGTATTTCGTTAAGGCAACGCATAAGTAAGGTAGTATGAAGACTATTACAAGGCCCCTAAGGGTATACTAAGTGCATGTGAAATATATTAAGAGTGGATCAACCATATTAGGGGTCAAGGTAGTATGAAGACTGTTACCCGATGGTATCCTTTCTACACAATCATGTTTTCCTAGACATATCAACAGCGATACAGACAAAACTTGGTTTTCTAAGACCTAACATGCATATCTATCACAAGAAGCAACACCACTAAGATCTACATTATAGGTTTCATACAATCATAAATAAACACAATATGAGGTTTAGCCAAGCATGTTAAAGATAAAGCAAGAACATAGATGAATCAAACAACACATAGACATATTGAATGATTAAATAAACCTTACTTGATTAAAACATGAGTTGGAGGAAGTACAATAGGGTTTTTAGGCCTTAAAATCGTCCCTAACAGCTGCTAAACGAACTAGGGTTTGTACCCTCTTTTTATTCTAAAGTTACACACTCAAAACCCTAAATTCAGGTTTGTATATATAGGAAAATCGTTGTGACGGTGTCGTGTTTTAGTCGTGACGCCGTCATGAAAGAGAATATTCTAGATAATGGGTTGGGTCGTGATCTCTGACACCGTCGTGGAAAGTGTGACACCGTCGTGGGATGCGTTGTGACGGTGTTACGTAGAAACTGTGACGCCGTCTCCAGCTGCTGAGAACATAATCTTGAGAAATGTTGTTATAGGGTCCGTAGTCTTGTCCGTTTCTTCTCCAAATGAGCCCCAGTCACGTGTAATTCTTCCAAATAATCTAGAATCCACCAGAAAATTACGAGAACTATGAAAAATGATAGGCTCAGAGGGTTATACTAGGGGTATCCTGCACTAAAAATGAGTGCATGACAAGGGTGCAGGATAGTTATATGATCGGTGTGACCATCATAAAAATTGCAGGTTTAAAACATGGGTTAATCCTAATGCCTCTTATCAAGAAAATCCTAATACTTACTATGCGGTCTCGGGATGCATCACAATAATAAGTTCTAGAATTTAATATGCTACCGGTATACTCATATAATTTAATACCGATCTTAATGCTCCAGAAAAGGCGACGAAGACCACACGTACACATCTGTAACGACGGAATAGACACATGTGACTACTCACTCCTTAACTCGATAAAGCTAAAGGTATAAACTATCTTGGGTATCAATAATAGCATCGCTAGGTACAAGCATTCTTCATTACTATTTAAGAGGTCTTTTAAAAGGGTTGTAGGGTGTAGGTGTAAGATAACATTTAATGGAAACGGAAATGGATGGGATACATTTGGGTGGCTTTGGGTAAATTTGGAGTGGAAGGGTTAGCTAATTATTTACATGAATACACGCTGGTTTGGTTGCTAAGCCAAGACTAGGACGAAGATATACAAACTCTACACAACTCTACATCAATCTCTTTCTTTTTCTTTTCTCATTTTTTTCATTTTTTGTGAATAACATAGTACACTCACATGGGTTTATAATACGTAACCCCTACACTTGAAGCCTTTTCATGCTCGATATTTACAATCTATCTAATGACCCGATTTGAGGTGGATCAAAATAACATGGATATCATTTGACAAACATATGGGGGTATTGACTTAACTTTTCTTCCCTATTCTTTAGCGAAATAAATACTACCACAAATCCCAATCATCCCAAAACAGTATTTACAAGGATAAGGACTTAGCAACCGTGTACTCAATAATTAACTTGGGTTAAAACACAATAATGTACTAAAAGCAAGTACATGTAAGGTAGGCTAAGGCTTTTTGGGTGTAACGATTGGTTTAAGGGTGACAATGCTCTTCATTAATGATCCTGATTATTTAGAAAACTACGAGAACCATGAAAAAGGATAGGCTCAGAGGGTTGTACTAGGGGTGTCCTGCACTAATAATGAGTGCATGGCAAGGGTGTGGGATAGTTCTATATGATCGATGTGAACACATCATACAATCTACATTTTTAAAACAACTGGGTTAATCCTAGTGCCGCTTCTTCATCTAGCAAATCCTAATACTTACTATGCGGTCTCGAGATGCATCACAATAACAAGTTCTAGAATTTAATATGCTACCCATATACTCATATGAATTTTACTAACACCAGACATTCCAAAAAAGGTGACAAGGCAATGCATACATGGCCGTAACAACGGAATAGACATGCACGCCTGCAGCTCAACCTTAACTCGAACTGGGTAAAGATAAAATCATCTTGGGTTACCAACGATGGGTACCCGAATTCCTAAAGATCTAAGGGTGAACCTGACATTTTGGGGTGGAATTCTGAGGGTTATTGTGTTAGTCATATCAATTCCAATCCATAAGACGCCTATTAATACTCTGTTTACGTCGTATGTGTTCGTAAAAAAAAATTCGGTAAAAATCACCTTTTATGTTATGTTTCGATATATTACCCATCATTTAAGGACAAAGCAAATGGCAAATGGAAGAATAGTTTCTAAGGTTTATTTCCCTCCTACACTTAAGTTGAATATTGTCCCCAATGTTCTATAAAAGTACCAGTTAAAACGAATAAAGAGAAAAGAAAACAAGTAAAAGAAACTAGTACTCCCCTGGTTTGCTCAATAATGGAGAAGAAACATGCGATAACCGGTTAAATCGTCCTCCGAGAATCATCCAATGAAACTTCCAAGAACTTCAAGTTCTTCTCATCAAATATAACCTGTAATCAAAGATAAAGACAACTATACCAAGCATAAAATGTGCGATAGACAAATATACAATATGAATTTAGGGTTCGACTCGATAAAGCAGTAAAGATAGGATGAGAGAATTGTTAAAACTCATAGGTATCTGCAGGTTATAGACAAAAAACATATATTAATCTGTTATGCAAAGTTGTTAATCCACTAGTTAATCACCATTACACAACAATTATCTTCTTACCCATCATGCTGAAAATAAAGAAGCAACTTAGAGAGAGAAACAAGAAAGGAAGATTAGATTAGAGAGTTAGTGGATTACAAGTGAATGAAAATGTAACCAACACCCTTCACCAAGTGTGGTGAAGGGATATTAATTACCCACTGACACTTCTGCAATCTTGTCACTTGCGGAGCGCTTGTACAACTAAACGGGATCGCGGCCTTACGGTTTAACTACGGGACTTTGACCCGAAACACGGACAAATTCAGATACAATCCAAGCCCGTTAGAACCCACAGCCTATTAAAAACAAGACCTATTCAGACCAATCTAAGACCGATTACATTCTTGTTTGACTTAATATAATTAAGGCTAACAACAATATTTTATTTTCAAAATAATTAAACAACTTTAAAGATATTTCTGACACCTGGCATCTATTGATGTCGTTCAGGGTTTTTGTAACCCCACATCAACAGGATGTTGTGGGTAACGGAGCGTCTCGTAATAATCGTAAGACGCCATCCCCCACTAAGTATGATGAAAAACGAAATATTTTGTTTTTCGAGACTAAAAACAATTTCGTCACTGGAGTTCCAAAGTTAAATTCCATATACAAATGGAGCTCCATCAAACACCCTGATACATTTAACACATCTCAATCATATGACTCAAAACTGACGCGAATTAATCAAAACAATTCATTTAACATGTTTGCTTAATTGCGCTCAAAAGTACCACGACATTAACATTCCCCTAACAATCATTCTTGTTGCAAAATACCCTTTGATTAACTTAAGCACGTAGGCTTGAAAAGAACAAAAACAATGCATGATTAGCAAGATAGTTTCAAAACAAAAAATTAAAACAAACTATGAAGAATAAAACATACATGACACTCCTAATTTGCGGGAAAAGTAAATTGGGTTGCCTCCCAAGAAGCGCTTTTCTTTATTAACGAGTCTTGTAGCTAGACTCGAAGCCACACGTCCTTACGTGACTTCTCCTTCATCATCCATTCCTTCCTTAGTTGCAACAAGAGTGGGATGCTTGCCTTTGAAATTTTTCTGCTCCCTCCATGAGTTGCAACTCATCTCCCATTACAAGTGAAGCTATTATCTTAACTTCTTTCATATTCCAAGACTAGACCTATTTACTGTCAACTAGCGGGGGCGGTGGCCTATGTCATTTTTTACTACTCCTTTGAGTCAGTCGCACCAAGAGGAATCGGGTATCCTATGGAAACTTACCTTGCTCTTCCCTGACCTTAGGGTTATGGTGCCCTTATCAAACTTAATTTAGGCCTTGGCCGTTGTTAGAAATGGTGTTCCTAAGATGAAAGGCCTCTTTTCATTTTCCTTGATATCTAAAATCACAAAATCTACAGGGTATACATGTTCTGCGACCTCTACTAACACGTCCTCAGCAATCCCTAAGGGGTAAATGTACGAGTAGCTTAGCAGTGAGAGTTAATTGTATAGTTCCTCACAGGCCTTTCGTAGGTAAGTTTTCGTGATACATGGAGTAAGTGCATGACGTTCACATCCGGAAACCCTTGATCGAACAAGGAGCATTTAAAGTGCTTAGGTCCCCAAAGCTGCACAGGCAAATTTCAAAATCTCCCCTTTGATGTCTTCTTCTTTTGTTTATCTTTTTCTTAAGAATTGCATCATAAACAGGTCCCCCATGTAATACTTTATATTCCTTCCCCTTTTTCTTTCCAACTCGAGTTCCTAATCGAGAGTTATTGAATCTGTTGTTGTTGACTAGTCCTTTGATCAGCTTCTCATTGATCTTACTCATGCTTATAGATGTAAATATGCAGATAGGTCTGAGGAGACCGGAGCTTCCTCATTTACTTCGCCATCTGGGTGTTTTTTTGATTGAATTTGTTTTTGGGCCACACGTTCATTCACTCATATTTCTTTGTCTCGGCCTCCTTAACTAGCATTTCCGCTTCTGTTTCGGTGGGCTTCTCAGTGTTATCGTGTGTTACCTTTGTCATGTTACTCCTTTCTTCTTCTCCTTTTGTTAGAGAGATAGAATTCACGTTCTTGGTGATGGGGAATTTGGCTTATTCCCGAGAGCCACGAAATTATGATTCTTCAGCCGGTGTTTGATTTGTCGTGAGTTCCAATGCAAGAAGTCCAAACAATTTCAGATCAACTCCTACCATCTAGACCCCCCCGCGTTGCTTTAAATTAGCATTCACAAACCTTTTCCATTCATTTCGGTGTGTGACTGACCATGTAGCCCGTATTTCAATCTTCCCAAAGTTGTTTCTAATGCCTTGTAGGTTGGGCGGGGGCTTGGAGACCCAGTTCGTTCACGAAAAGCGAAAGTTTCAGTTTTTGGTAGTTTCCTTTTTGCATTTTGAGCGGATGGGAAGATTAGGATGGACTGCATGACATAAAGTTTAGGGGTATGTTCTGTGCTCGAATGTGGGAAGTCGGTCCGGCCCCTTTTAGTAAGAAGTTAACTCTGGCTCTTATCGAGCTCGAGATAGTCATCCCACAGGTGGTTTCTCGGGATTAGCATCAAGGTGTAGAAATGGCCTTTACCGTTTGACGAATTACTTCTTTGATTATCAATACCAACACTTAACATGGGTCGTTGATGGGGCGAGGTTCTACAATGATTTTTCACAAGATTATAGTAGGTCTGTATATACCTTATGCAGAGGTTTGCCACCGGCGGCGCGGTAATATCTTAACACATTAAGATAAAGGAGACATGATCGTATGAAAATTTGGATTTGAATCCATACGATCGCGATGCCGTGATTGAAGGACTTTTTGGAATAAGTCCTTAAAACGAGTCCATGCTTCGGATAGAGATTCTCCATGATGTTGTTAGAACATTAGGATATCATGCCAGTCAGTCTATAATGCGGCTCCATCTCCCAGTGCGAAAGAAATTGAGAAAAGGAAATGGGTAAGAAGACATCCTCCCATGAGGGCGGTGATGCGCTCCGGCTGGAAGACTTCAAGCTATTCTGCTACTTGATAGCGTAGGAAAAAACTTAAAACAAACACAGGGCGCACGTTTCTTTCCCCCATTTTTCACCGTCAAGGTCGAGTGAGTCCACAAGTTTAAGGAAATCCTTGAGGCTTCTACCGAAAATCAAATCCACGCGTCCGAGAATGAAATGAACAGTTCCGAGAGCACAATAACGTCCAATATCTCGAAATCACAGCCAAATTCAATCTCGAAACCTCAATAGTACTTACCGAATTCGGAAACCACCAATTCTTAATTCTCGGTCGATCACAAACACGCACAAATCGAATACTCTACTTCTTTATTGGCGATGGATACCACTTGTTAGGTCACATGAATCTTGAATCAATCATATCAACATGCAAGCTTAGAGAGAATGAGAGAAAATGGAGGGAAAATTCAAATCTTATTTAGGAAGGAAATGAAAGTTGTGTACAAGAGCATCACCCTTTAATGAAGATTAGAGGGCTATTTATAGGCAAAGGGAGGGAGGCTTCCCTTCCTTATTTTTCTAATTTTACAATACTAGTCCCTAGACTTTGGATATTATGCTATTTCTTTCTTAAAGCATAATAAACCTTATTACAAGCTATATTAAACTAAACAAAATAAAGTCTAATAATAAAACCCCATAATCGACACTTTTCAAAATCCTAACAATAATTTTAAGGGTTGAGAGAAGATTATTTTGTATTTTTATATTTTATGGAAAGCAAATAAATCATATAATGAGTGGTTGGTTGGTTTTAGCTATTAAACTAAATATAAACTACGCTACTAGTGATAACAATATAATAAAAGATTATGTTTATTTAATCATGTATTACTCCCTAGACTGCTTCTCCTAGTGTTGTTGCTTTGTCACACTTGTGATGATCTATGTAATTATTTCCTAAGTCATGAACGAATTACACAAACCTGTCGTCTACTTAGTATTCCGTTAAGGCAACGCACAAGTAAGGTAGTATGAAGACTATTACAAGGCCCCTAAGGGTATACTAAGTGCATGTGAAATATATTAAGAGTGGATCAACCATATTAGGGGGCAAGGTACTATGAATACTGTTACCCGATGGTATCCTTTCTACACAATCATGTTTTCCTAGAAATATCAACAACGATACAGACAAAACCTGGTTTTCTAAGACCTAACATGCATATCCATCACAAGAAGCAACACCACTAAGATCTACATTCTAGGTTTCATACAATCATAAATAAACATAATAGGAGGTTTAGCCAAGCATGTTAAAGATAAAGCAAGAACATAGATGAATCAAACAACACATAGACATATTGAATGATTAAATAAACCTTACTTGATTAAAACATGAGTTGGAGGAAGTACAATAGGGTTTTTAGGCCCTAAAATCATCCCTAGTAGCTGCTAAACGAACTAGGGTTCGTACCCTCTTTTTATTCTAAAGTTACACACTCAAAACCCTAAATTCGGGTTTGTATATATAGGAAAATCGCTATGACGGCGTCGCGTTTTAGTCGTGACGCCGTCATGAAAGAGAATATTCTAGATAATGGGTTGGGTCGTGATCTTTGACGCCATCGTGGAAAGTGTGACGCCGTCGTGGGATGCGTTGTGACGGCGTCACGTAGAAACTGTGACGCCGTCTCCAGCTGCTGAGAACATAATCTTGAGAAATGTTGGTGTAGGTCCGTAGTCTTGTCTGTTTCTTCTCCAAATAAGCCCAAGTCACGTGTAATTCTTTCAAATGCCCTCCAAGTGATAAATACCTGAAAAGGAACGATTAAGTACCTATTTTGGGCATAAATGCACGATTTAGGAGGTTAAATGACCCCGAAAAAGTGTATAAAATGACATCTCATCACAAATCAACCTTAATTGGTTTTAAATGAACTCTTATGGAATAGAACAAACCTATGTGTGGTGACATATGATCAGAAGCTCTAATATCTACTATCCAGCTAAATTTCATGGTTATAGTATATTTGTAGGACAAAGCATAAGAATAACCACAAAACTTTATGCATGCATGATATGAAGTAGATGCTTCTTGTGCTACATTTTTGCCTTTGAATATCTTCATGACTTCTTGACAAACAACAGCAACCATCCTCTGGTCTAATTTACCATGTTGTCCCACATTAATTCCATTCTCAAATTCCATATCAAAAGGTGTGTCTTGATGCATTCCCTTATCAAATTCACCATACACATTTGCAACCATTCTAAAACTCTTCTTATTATTCTTCTTTTCCTTATACCAGTCAGGATAACCAATCTTCTCAAAGCATTGATCGTTGGTATGACCATCTTGTTGACAATTAGTGCAAAACCTCTTATCATTCCTATTACCTCCTTTGTTTTCTTTTTTATTGTACTGAGTATTCTTAGCATAAAAGGCAGTAGGTTCATGGAATGTAGTTGTGACTTGTTTTTGCTTTTCAACTTGTTGGACAATGTAGTATGCTTTGTTCACATTAGGCAAATGGTCTATAGAAAATATTTGACTTATCGCATATTTAAAATCATCATTTAGCTTCATCAAGAACTGCATAAGTTTGGACCTACTTTCCATCTCAAAGAACTTATCTAGAATTCCACAAGTACATGTATTCATTTGTCCACATGTGCAAACAGGCATTCCATTCAAATTATGTAATTGATCCCAAAACTTTTTCATCTTATTGAAATAAGTACCCATAGAAAGATTACCTTGAACAACATTGCTAAGTTCCCACTCATTCTGGTAAATCAATGGTCCATTACTTTGACCATACCTTTCACAGATTTCTTTCCACAACTCATAAGCAGAATCAGCATAGAGAATCGCATTAGATAGGTCAGCAACCATAGAGTTCAGGATCATGTTAATACAAATAATGTCTAAAAACGTTATTTATATTTTTGACCTCTCAATGTTTTGAAGATAACAAAATGTAAAAACGTTTACGATAAAAATAAACGTTTACAAGTTATTAATCGTAAATTTCCATTTCAAATGTAAATCACTTAAGGTAGTATAAACAAATTATTAAACATAATTAGTGATCAAGAAAATATTTTTTCTTAACCATCACTTTTTCATAAAAGTATTTTTATAAAAATAAATATATACAAAATACTTTTTAAATCAAAGAAATGTTTTATTTAAACATCAAAATTCAAATCTGATTTTCCCCCCAAAATGAAACCTTCTATACCAGATAAAACCTTCCTCGCTAAAAGACAAAAAGGGGAGCGTCAGTCTACGGCTGATAGGCTGGGCGGCCCTCAGATATATCTGGGACCGCCAGCAGTGGCCGTTGGGTTTTCAGCCTATAAATACTGCACTATTTCCAGCTGAAAAACAGACCTCTTTGCACAAATTTTTTCAGTCTTCTTTCTCTCTCTAAAAACCTTCTTTCTCTCTCTAAATCTCTTGATCACTATCATTGTTTGATCTTGTTTCAAGTGATCTAATCTCTTCTTTCTCATCTCTCCTCTCTATCAAGTGCAAGAAAAGAACATTCGTATTCGCCAAGAAACAAATTGTTGTAGTCCAAGTGATTTCTCCTTCTTTCTTCTAAGTACCAAATCTCTATCTTGATTATCTTGTGTGATTGTGTAAATCGAATAGTGTATAAATCCGATAGTGTAGATCTGGTGATTGTGTATTACTTGTGAAGTGGTAGTGTAGAAAAACAGGGGAGTTGATCTCGAATGTACAAAATGTCAATTGCTTAGAATTGAAAATGAAAAACTTAAAGAGGAAGTTATTAAACTAACAAATTTTGAAAAGAGTACATGATTCGTAGTTTTACGTACCTATAAAATATATAATAAAAATACTACTTAGGTAAATTCCAACTATTCACCTTTAACTAAGGTAAAAAGTTTAAAACTTACAAAAATAATATATAAAATATATAATATACGTATGTTTAACCGGGCAAGTATGATCACCCGGGTCGTTTCCCCAATGACTAGTGA
>BQNB010211970.1:0-10161 GCA_026074375.1 Tanacetum coccineum
CTTCCCCTGAAACCAATATGTTTACCATCTCTTGAATCTCAAACTCTGTAGGCTCTATGTAGTGATCACTGATGAAGAAAAATGAGTATAACAAATTTGATGAAGAAGTAGAATCTCCCAAACTTGTATCTTATGTCTTACACTATACACGTGATGTCGAATTCATACTACAGGGAAACGTATAAGTATACCGCAACCTCTTGACAAAATCCTTATTTATCCTATAAAATGAGAGACTCGGCACAATAACATAACTCCTTCAAGTAATAGCGAATGTAAGCATTGAGCATCATAAGAAAAATTATACATTCCTAGATTTTGCAAGTCTTTGTCAACATCATATAAGCACGAACAAGTTATCCTTTGACCAGAGGATATAATAAGAACAAGCATCTGTGAAACTCAACTACAACATCAAATAAGCGATATTCAATTGTCTTTTTAATCACCTCTTTAATAAATCTAAAATGAGCCATAAATAATCAAGAATAAAATGTTGTTAAAAACAGTTCTATCCGAGATCCAAAAGCGTCTATTGTCCAACATCGAACATAGCTAGCAGTATAAACAATAAGCCCAAGCAGTATTAACCTCACTGCTTTTAACGCTAGCAGTACTAACTCATTCCATTTACCCTGGCAGTAGTAATACTCAAAACTGGCAATACTAACTCATTCCTTTATTCCTGCTTGTTAAAGATAGATGCCCTCTCATTGGATAGCGAGGTCGTGCTCCTTTCAGCCAACCTGGTTGAGACATATGGTAGGATCTAGGTCATTCCTAAGGTTTGCCTATAAAGGAATGAGTTAGTAATACTCAAAATAAGGATAATGGTCGTCCTTTATTTACCGAGATCGTACCCATGTGCAGCGGTTATACACGAGCAGGAATAAAGGATGACAATTATCCTTGTTGGGTCCACAGAATATTATGTCTTGTCTTTAGAGCAGAGCCTTGTTCTTGTCAGAGGCTTTGGTTCCTCGGAAGCTCAGGCTCCGTTTAGAGCGGTCTTTGTTGTGTATTGGCATATTCCCTTATGGTAGCATAATAGGCTTTACGCCAATAATCACTTTTAAAGTGCCACGTATATAGCATCGAAGGATAGGTTTCAGCCGTAAAATGGGGTACACCATCAAGCCCCTAGCATAAGGCATCAGACTCTTTCTTTTTCAAGCGTGTTTTTGGCAGGATTTTGAAAACGTCTTTTCAAAATTATGTGTCGAATCCCTCGAAATGTTTTTCGGCGGTTGACATTTTCTTTCCCTAGGCAATACTTGAGTGTTTTTAATAGAATTGCCCGCGTATATTTCTACGCGCTTTTCGCTAAAAAAACAATCTAAATTCTATAGAACCATTTTTGGTAACCTTAGCTAGAGGCATTTGATAAAAGAAATAGGTTGGCATTTTGTTAAAAAAACAAGACGGTTTGTTTTTTTCCTCTCTAGGTCTAAACCTCGTTTTGAGTGTTTCCATTGCTCAAGTATCATGTTCATACCTTTATTAAAAGTTCCACATGTGTTGTGTAAGAGGAAAGCCGACAAGTAAAATCTATAGAACGGACTTCGAGTGTGGCGCGCTGGCCACATGCTGACGCGTGACCAGAGCCAGAAATGATATTCTGTTTTTACGGATTTTGGCTATCGTTTGTTATTTTAAGTGTTGCGAACATTTATTTGTCATTGTTAAAACATAAAGGAGATCTTAATCAATGTTTCCCCAACAATCTCCCCTTTTTTAGGATGACAAATAAAATTTCAAAATCAAATAAAATTACAAACATAGTGAAGTTAAGGAGCGCCTTTGATATAGCTTGCGTCTTGATCTTGGCCTTGTAATTTGGTGAAGCTTAACCTTTTTCTTCACTAAGATTTAGTATCTTATCTTCTCCCCTTAAGCTCTAGCTCTCTTTTCTTTCCTTCTCATCAGAAAGGTGGGATTTTGTGCTCCCCTAGATCGTTGCTCCCATTGTTCAAAAGCAAGATCCATGGGTCAAGAGGCACACATTTAAGGTGTTAATAGCTACAACTAACAATAAACAAACACAAAGCACCACAAGTAACAAACACATACACATGTTCATGTCTAAAATAGTCTAGCTTACCATTTGGATACTTTTAAGCATGGATTAGTACAAATATGAATTATTATGACTTTGTACATTGTTGCATTCATTCATATACATATTTCAAAATTTTATATGTATAGTTATCATGACTCCAATTACCGTTTGTTGAACAAGCTAAGGCAATAAACACATAAACAAGCACATTATTAAAACATATAAAAGTGGAACACCACTATTACCAACTAGGTTATAAGTAAGTCCTAAAGTTTATTCATTCATTTTATTAAGCTTTAAGACATTCCATGTTGAAAGGAGAATGTCTAGGATACACTCCATCAACTTTAATCATTCCAGATTCATCATTTGGATGTTGATTTTTGATGTTCTCAAAAAATATGGTCATGAGCCAAGCATAAGGAATTGCATCATTGTTAAGATCTAAACCATTCATAGGTTTTGCGACAAAGTAGGCAAAGTTTAATAGAGTGTTGGTTTTAATATGATAAATCATATACCCAACAATGATGGGTAATTGTTCTTTAGCTTCGATCTCTACAAACATATTTGTTAGTAGCACATCCGCCCAAACTCTCAATCGAATATGAACTTGAGACTTGTTCCATGATGGAGAAGGAACTCCTTTATAATGAAATTCAGGATTTAGTATGGTGTTTTGAACTAGACCACCATTAACTAAAGGGTTATTACAAAAGGAGATATGATGATAGTATCTAATTTTTGTGAAATTTTTTGTTTTAATCGACTTGTAGAAGAACAATATTCCAAGATAGGATATGGTCATTGCTTTTCGAAGATCACTTAGATACCAAATTTAGTCATGACCAAACATGTTAAAACAAAGAGTAGCGGGGATTATGTCAAAGTAATATCTAGCATAAAACTTTTGGATGTGGTGAGGGTAGATGATAGATGAAAGTTTAGCAAATGAGAAACATTTAGCAAGACTGAAGGGTTGTTATATGAAAGTGACCAAAAGATAGTTTTTGTCACAATGAAGACCTTCAAGATAGGGACGGTTTTCATGAGGTTTGTAGAAGATACTACATGTCTCACAATCAACTTGTTGCATAAGATATCTAGAGGCCAGATTTCAAAGAGGTATAGATTGAACACTTAAAAGTATCTTGATCCTCCATAACCCGAAATCACGAGTCCTATCAAATTTCTCATTGTAAAACTCGCCTCACATTATCTTTATTTAACCCTTCGTCCATTCTGATAACTTTGTGATATAAACCTCAAAATATCGAATCAACGAAGTACCTTGTGCAAACCCTCTAAAGTAATAACCTTTTTTTAAAAAAATCAATATTTATACACCTTGGACTTTTGCCGCAAAAAATAAACCGATTAAATAAACAATCCTTTAAAGTAAGAATGTTGACTTATTAAATTAAAAACCAACCTTGTGTGTTTCTTCTATGTCTAGAACTTTAAAAAGAAAACCAAAATGCACTAGAGCCTCGTCGATCTCTAATGAATGAAAAGCCAACCAAACCTTATCGACTTGAAACCCTTCCTACTCGACACCTATAGCAAACAAGTAGACACCCTTAAAACTTTAAATAAACCCTTTGTATCGAAACCAATCAAAGAGGAAACCTTTAAGAAACCCATTTGTTGTAATATCTGTCTTATAAAACTAAATGCTTGAACTTCAAGAATACCTTTTTAAACGCCTTTTAACTTGCTGCACAAGTATCTTTGATTGAAAAATCCTTGAAAACATTGGAACTCGTGAACCAAAGCTCTTACTACATGTTAGACAACCTTATAGTGTGGAAAAACGATCACGAAGAACTCTTAAAGTTGAGTCGATACACTTAGACAAACACAAAGACTCGACAAAAGTAATCACAAGAATATGCCTCAAATGATTATACCTTTATTCGAATGGGCCTCCCATCATCTCTATTTATTGGAGATGAGGGAGAGAAAACCTTCCTAAGTAGAATAGAAGAAAACTTAAAAAAAACCTAGGAAGTCGGATGGGACATAAGCAAACAAAAACCTCCTCAGATATCAATAGATGTCAGTGATACATGCATGCACAAGTCAACTTTTAGACATTCCTAGTTTAGCTAAACTTAAAGCTAACTATATGGTTTAAATAGTTGTATTGCTTCACTACTACATAATAGGTCATTAGTGACAGATTTTTTTGTTGGAAAACCGTTGGTAACAACTGCTTCTAACAGATTTGTAACAGAAATAGGTTGTCTAAGAATTCATGGTGGATAATCATTATCTGTCGAAACTCTATCGGAATACCGAAAGAGGAAACGTGCCAGAAATTTGTTTGTAACTTGCTCGTCAAAAGTTTGTCAGTAAAGTTTAAGTCGGAAATTCTTCGGAAATAAATCTGTTTGAAATCCTTAGAAAAAAGTTGTTGGTAAACTGTCACAAATATGTCAAAAAATTCAATCAGTTTTAATTTTACGGCTTACATTTATTTATTCCTGAATATAAAATAACTAAAAAGAGATAATTAATAAATTAAATACATAATTCAAAATTAAATAAATCAATTTCGGAAATTCAACATTCAATTCATAAAAGTTATAGTCAAATCAAAATGCAAATCGAATTTAGCATCGAATTCATTTCCGCTCTCCGTCTCGAGCGTGTTCACGGGCATTCTCCTCCAATTCATTTTGATGTTCAATTTTTGATCCTATCATTATTACCCAACAACCATTAGCATACTTGATAAAAGAGAATGCAAATATGTGTTTGGCGTTGAAAGGTTAAATGTACCTTAGTACAACTACATTCCCTTGTTCTTTACATCCCTTGAAAAGATTAGACTTGAGATCTAAAACTCTTGCCGAAAAGGTGCCAGGGAACTGCCCTTCTATAGACAAATTAAATAACACATCAGAATGTGTTACTGTTATGGATGCTTTTACAGGTGTAACATCGGCTTTAAAAGAGACCATGAGATCAAAACCAAATAGTTTTCAACTTGAAAAAGCATTTACATATTGCTTCTTCTTAACTTGACTTTGATGTTAATCATTAGTCTGCTTGAGTGATGATTCCCGAGGTGAAAACGCCGAATGAACAGACCATGGTGACAAACCTTTCGGTTACACAAGATACACAT
This sequence comes from Tanacetum coccineum, assembly GCA_026074375.1. Taxonomy (NCBI): domain Eukaryota; kingdom Viridiplantae; phylum Streptophyta; class Magnoliopsida; order Asterales; family Asteraceae; genus Tanacetum; species Tanacetum coccineum. The sequence continues at coordinate 5,193 of BQNB010211970.1, forward strand.
AAAGCCAAGTTAATATACATGAAAACAAAAAGTATCATATTTGTAATAATAAAATTATAAATTTTACGCACCATGATTATGGATCTCCGTTGGTGGTCTGGGACTTTTAATCTTTAGTGTAGCCCCCGATGGGGTTAAGGCTATTCGAATAGGATCTACAAAGGTTTTAATCGCCCATGGAGAGACCCTTTTCTTGTCTCACAATATAATCGGGTTCATCCCACTGCACCTCTGGTGTTGTTAATGGATACTATGACATTATAGCACTTGGCCTTTTTAATTAACTAAAGATCAAAACAGGAATCAATCACAAATCTGTTAGAAAAATACAATTAGTTTCACTTTTTATTGCTTGCATTTATTTATTCCTAAATCTAAAATAACTAAAAAGAAATAAATAATAAATAAAATAGATAATTCAAAACTAAATAGATCAATTATGGAAATTCAACATTCAATCTACAAAAATTATAGTCAAATCAAAATGCAAATCGTAGCTTTCAAAACATTCAAGATAGAACTAAAGTATTTAAAACAAATATCAAAATGATATGACGATATCCGACTAAGGCTGAGGGCGTGAATCGGTAAACATCTTTATCACTGAGTTAATGTCATTATCATTTGTTTCCATTCTCTCTCTCGAGCTTGTTCATGTGTATTCGCCTCTAATTCATTTTGATGTTCAATTTTTTGAACCTATCATTATTACCCGACTGAGATTAATAGTAGACTTGAACTTCCTTAGTACGGCTATGGGTAGATGCTTTGAACTTCCTTTGGTGACAATGGCACATTCCCTTGTTCTTTAAGGCCCTTGAAAAGATTAGACTTGAGGTTTGAAACTCTAGTTAAAAAGGTGCCAGGGAACTACCCTTCTATAGACGAATTAAACAACACATAAGATAGTGTTACTGTTAAGGGTGCTTTTCCAGGTGTAACATCGGCTTTAGAAGGGACCATGAGATAAAAACCAAACAGTTTGCAACTTAAAAAGGCATTTATAGGTTGCTTCTTCTTGACTCGAATTTTAAGTGAATCATTAGTTTGTTTGAGTGATGATTCCCGAGGTGAAAAAGCTAAATGAACAGACCATGGTGGCAAACCTTTCTATTACATAAGATACACATCAAGCCAAGTTCATATGTATGCAAATAAAAAGTAGCATATTTTTATTAAAGTTATTAATTTTACGCAACATGATTAGGGATCTCCATTGGAGGTCTGGGCCTCTTAATCTTTAGTGTAGCCATTGTTGGGGCTAAGGTTGTTCCAATAGGAGCTGCAAAGGTTTCAATCTCCTATGGAGACCTGGTCTCACAATAGAAGCGGGTTCATCTGACTAGACCTGGTGTTGTTAACATATAGTGTGACATTTTAGTACTTGGCCTTTCTAATAAACTAAATATCAAAACAGGAATCAAGTATATATTTTAACCCTCAACGAGCGCCACTCTGATTCTACCCACTGAGGAGATATATCTTCAACTCCAAAATACTTCCTGGAAACGTAACAAATGAAGGAATTTTAATCGATAAGCTATCCATATATATAGGTACTTTGATAAGAATTGGCTTATAGAATATATCATTTAACTTCTTTCGAGGGAGTCCTCACCCTCGAATCGCATTTGAAAGTGCATTCCAACTTAAAAGGCATTGTTGACAATTTCAATATACTTGTTTAAGCCAATGATAGACTGGTTGATCCTGAAAAACATTTGGCATTCCAATATTTATTAAAGTTAATGATCAAAAGTTAGAGTTTTTTAATCAACCACAGAATCATACCTTGGTTTGTAATACACAGCAAACCGCGTCTGTGTTGAAACTGCGTGAGAAGTGTTGCAAGGACTCCCGGATGGATACTATGACTAGACATAACAGATGATGGGATGTTAGTTTGTTGACATGCTTGACGTCTAACGCCAACACGCTTCCCCAAGAAAAAGAAATCAATAAATATAATTAGTTGACCTCTAAATATGTTTTTAAAATGCCATTTTGTGGCATGGAGATCGTTGAGTTGCGTCCAAAAAAAGAGTATAAAACACATAATTATAGGTCATGACTCAAAATATCTCCATGGCACTGAATGGCATTTTAAACACATATTTTGGAGGTCAAGTGGTTATATTTGTTGCTTTCTTTTCTTGGGGAACTGCGTGTTGGTGTTAGAAGTCAAGCACATCAATAAACTAGCATCCCATCATTTGTTATTTCTATTCATAGTATGCACTTAGGAGTCCTTTCAACTCTTCTTACGTAGTTTCAACACAGACTCAGTTTGCTGTGTATTACAAACCCAGGTATGATTCCTTGGCTGATAAAAAAACTAAGACTTTTGATCATTAAAAGTCTCTAAAATATTTGGAATGCCAAATCTTTTTCAAGACCATCCCGATTATCATCGAGTTGAACAAGTATATCGAAGCTGTCTATAATACCTTTTAAGCTGGAATGCACTTTAAAATGCGATTCTAGGGTAAGGACTCCCCCAAAAGAAGGTAAATGGTATATTCTATAGGCTAAGTCTTTATCAAAGTAACTATATTTATAAGGATAGCTTATCGATTCAAATTCCTTCATTTGTTAGGTTTTCAGGAACTATTTTGGAGTTGAAGATATATCTTGTCGGTGGGTAGAATCTAAGTGACCCTCGTTGAGGGTTAGCATATATGCTTGATTCCTGTTTTGATCTTTAGTTAAATAAGAAGGTTAAGTGCTAAAATTCCTTACTATGTGTTAACAACAACATGTCCAGTGAGATGAACTCGCTTCTATTATGAGACCAGAAAGGTTCTCTGCATGAGAGATTGAAACCTTTGTAGCTCCTATTCTAACAGCCTTAGCCCCACCATTAACTACACAAAATATGAAGAGGCCCATACCTCCAATGGAGATCCTCAATCATAGTGCATAAAATTATAACTTTACTAATAAAAATATGCTACTTTTTGCTTGCATGCATATGAAATTGGCTTGATATGTATCTTGCGTAATAATAGAAATGTTTGTCACCATGATCTGTTCATTTGGCTTTTCACCTCGGGAATCATCACTCAAACAGACTAATGATTTGCTTTAAAGTCTAGTCAAGAAGAAGCAATCTGAAAATGCTTTTTCATGTTGCAGTCTGTTTTGTTTTGATCTCATGGTCCCTTCTAAAGCCGATGATACACCTAGAAAAACACCCATGACACCATCTGATGTGATATTCAATTCGTCTATTAAAGGGCAGTTCCCTGGTATCTTTTCAGCCAGAGTTTTAGACCTCAAGTCTAATCTTTTCAAAGGCTGTAAAAAACAAGGGAATGTGTTAGTGTCACCAAAGGAAGTTCAAAGCAAATCCACCCGTAGTCGTTCTAAGGTACATTTAACCTTTCAACGCCAAACATATATTTGCATTCTTTATATCAAGTATGCTAATCTGAGTTGGGTAATAATGATAGGTTCAAACTAAACATCAAAATGAATTAGAGGTGAATGCTCGTGAACAAGTTCAAGAGAGAAAATGGCAATAAAGGATAGATGACATTAACTCGGTGTTAAAGAATTTTAGCGATTCACGCCGTCTGCCTTAGTTAGATAACATCATATCAGTTTTATATTTTTGGTTTAAATACTTTAGTTTTATCTTGAATGTTTTCAATGCTTCCATTTGCATTTTGATTTGACTATAACTTTTGTGAATTGTATGTTGAATTTCCGTAATTGATCTATTTATTTTTGAATTATCTATTTTATTTATTAATTATCTCTTTTTAGTAATTTTAGATTCAAAAATAAGTAAATGCAAGGTGTAAAAAGTGAAACTAATTGTATTTTTCTGACAGATTTGTGACAGTTTACCAACAACATTTTTCTGATAGATTTTAAAGATTTATTTCCGACCATTTTTCGACTGAAACATTACCGACAGACTTCTGACGAGCAAGTCACCAATAGATTTCTGACTCATTTCCTCTGACGGGTCTTCTGACAGAGTTTCAGCCGATAACGATTACCGACCATGAATTCTCCAACAACCTATTTCCGTCACAAATCTATTGGAAATAGGTGTTACCGACGGATTGCCGGCGAAAAGATCTGTCGCTAATGACCTATTATGTAGTAGTGTTATAAGCAACTGATAAGTGCTTAATTACACATATCTTTTACCTCTAAAAACGAGCTTAAATGACCAAAAAACAGACAAAAACTGCCAAATATATGTTTGTTTTGCATTTGTATTGTGCAGGAAGTGGATATCATCAAAAAGACAGAAAACCAAGCCAAAATGACAAAACTGAGCATGGAATGGAAAAGACTGTGCAAAATCAAGGCCAAAGTCCAAAAATGCCAAAGTCAGAGTCAATACTGAAGAATCAGCAGTCAAACCGGAGCCGGAACTGAAGAATACTATTGGATGCAATCTTAACCCATCTGATGGGCCGGGAAAGCCCAATAGTATAATTATGAAGACTGTGAAGACCAAATGGGCCCTCAATCAATTTCAACAGCCCATTTGTGTGCAATTGACAAAGACTGTGAAGACTTTGAAGGCCCAATCCTAGCCCAGTTACAGCCAATCTCAGCCATTGAACACACAAAACCCACTTCATAACCTAATTGGGCCCAATACAAGCCCAAAAGCCCAATTGGGCCCAATACAAGCCCAAACCCAAGCCCAAAATCCATTTTTATAAACCTTAGGGACCAAAATTGCCAAGTTTTTAAAAGTGTTTTATAAAGAAAAATGGAAAAATAAAGAGAAGGACTTAATCTGCCAAAATGCAATACTTTTTCTCTTTTAAAACCAAAGGGGCAGTTTTGCAACTTCCCTAAACTCTCTTTTATTCTTTTGTTAATAAACTAGAGGGACCATTTATGTAAATTGCCAAAACTCTTTTAAACTCTCTTTTTATAAAACACGGGGGGCCAAACATGTCACTTTCCAAAGTGATTTATAACTGTTTTTGGGGCTAAA
>BQNB010211976.1:0-10161 GCA_026074375.1 Tanacetum coccineum
GATATCTAAAAGTAAAAACCGAAACCGAACCATTATAAGCGGGTTTTTTCGGTTTCGGATTGAGCGGTTCGGCTCGGTTCATCGGTTTCATGGTTTTTTGAACACCCCTACTATATAGAAACTAATGTAATTTTCATATAGACACCACATTTTTAATCCTAACACTATGCCATTAGTATCAAAATTTGTCAATGGTGTGTTATTCACTCCCTCCACCGTGCACTATAAGCGTTTTCTAGTAAGTGACTAGTGTTTTTTTATGGTGCGTTATAACACCCAGATGAAAGGATTACATTGAAGCACATAACGATCAACGGTTTTTTAACCACTGGCCTTCACAAAAATGTCGAAGGGTCACATTAGTGCAAATTAAACACAACAAGGCAAGCGAAAATGAGAAACGAGTTATGAAATGAAATGACAATACCGGTAAGATGAAAGTACAGTGTTATTTCATTTGAGGATTAAACCATTATTACCCGAATCTTAATATTTACCATGGGTAAATATTAGAGAGGTTGTAAACGACAAAAGACCAAACAAACAACCCAAAAGGGTTGTTTGTGTCGGCTAAGGGACGAACACCCTAAAGGGGTGTGTTTGACTTCTGTCAAACTAAAATGCTTGTCCTACAAGTATTTTAGAATCCTCCTTGAAGCCATGTATAAACAAAGGGTTTTCAAGAGATTCTCATAACTCACACATTAACACTAAAACCTCTATCCCCTCTCCCTCACCTCTCGTCCGATCGATCCAAAGGGATTAATCCCTTTTGATCGGTGATCGACCCCGAAGGTCGAACCCTAATCAACTTCGGTCAGTTATGGGTATACCCTGAAGGTCGAACCCTAATATGATCAGGCTTTTGCTTGTTTGAGATCCGGATTGAACCATCGTTTTTTCGTTAACCCGTGTTGACCCGGGTTGATAAACTCGGCTGGATCACCACTTTTTTTCTAAATCTAACAAAAAAAAAAACTTTTATATACCACTATAAATTTTCATCGTTATGCACGGATACACATCTAGTTATATCACAATATATTTATATATAATCCCATAGTTTTCAAGATAAGTTAGAGATTTTAGACTTAGAAAATACATGTCAAAATCAAACAAGCTTGTAAGCCCACATATAAACTTAGACATAGATCTATGTAAGTAAGTAAAACTCACTCATTCAATTACTACGTTGTATTTGTTGGTCGAACTTATACTACAGGTTTGGAAAGTGATAAAGAGGTTTAGCTCAGTTGGTATACACTTTCGAAAAAACCAATTGGCTCACTGGAGAGATTTTGTGGATAAAATGTTAAGGGTTCAAGTCTCGACTCCTGTCTACTTCATTTGTTGCCCCACTGGCCAGGAGAGTTGCTGGAGTTATTCTCTGTAGGGTGGATAATGGCTGGTGCCAAAAGACACATGAGATCAGGGTTTTCACGTTAATTCACACATTTTTGTGGATTTAACCTCTTTAATTATGCATATTTGATCATTTACCGCTCTAAATTGATCCTTTTGGATTTTTAGGTACTTGAGATGTAAACAAGATACACGTGATTTAGGTTCGATTTAACAAAGAACTGAAGAAAATAGACAAAGTTCGGGTTCGTGACGGGCATCGTGAGTCGTGACATGGTCAGCTTAGAAAATGTAAAATTAAATGGCGTTTTGACGGTTCAACGTATTTGAACGGCCTCTGTGACGGCGTCACATTCCCTAAAGGCCGTCCTCACACGCCATAACGAGACGACGCCAAATATAAAAAATATATTTATATTTTTTAAATAAGAGGGGCCATTTTTGGATTGGTGTTTCCCTCCTAGGCCTTGTCTAGAATTCCCCGTTAACATGCCTAAAGCTTGATGTTGGTAATTCAAAGATACGAACGAATAACAAATTCGAACAAACGAAGTGGAAGCTTTATTCAAATTACCAAATCAAATACAAAATCATATTCAAATATACCAAACACAAATTCTAATTCAAATGTACCAAATTCTAATTCAAACGGTACAAATAAAACTAAACATGTCAATCCCTATTTATAGGTTAAACTAACCGTCATAGAATAGTTTTCTTATTCTAAAGGAATTCAAATTAGGAAAAATACCAAAACACTAATATCTATCAAATTCTAAATTTACGAAACAAATCTTAAAGTTTAAGTCACTTTTCTACCAATCTTCACCGTGACTTGAACTCCTCCACATGTTCCAAAACAAATTCAAATTTCGATTTCCAAACGTTAGAGATACTAGCCTAATTTAAAATGAACAATCGTTCCCAAAAAACAATCTGAAACAAAACCGATCCAAAGCAAATGCCGATGACTTCAAAACCAACAATCAAACATTGACCGACAAATTCAAACACGGTCAGCCAATCAAACAAATCGGCTCAAACGATCTTCAACGAAGACAATCAAATTCGGACAACCAACTTCAAAAGCCCGACGAACGAAGATCCAAATTTTCAAACAAACAAAGTTCCAATGATCAAACAAATTCCAAACGACTTAGTTATAAGTCTTCAAACACCAAACCGATCTTCAAATATCAAATACCAATGACCACTTATTTGATAAGTATTACAGTCCAACTTCAAATTTATTATCATCAAACAACTTCAAGTTAATAGATAACTTTACAAACGAGCTCTAATAATTCCAACTCCCCAAATATGATACATATAATAATTCTAATGACCCACTTATATAATAAGGATTACGATCCAAATTAAAATACAAAACAATAAAGAAACAAAATCCGAATAACGACTTTTAAAAGAAACCAAAAAATTCTAATAAATGAACCAAAATCATATACGGATTCAAAAGCCCGATGTTTAATTCAAAGCCCAATTCCAATGAAAGACAAAATCACATCCAAAAGACGAAACCCAAACAAAATCCTTCCAAAAACTAGGGTGTTGATCGGTTCGGTTATCGGGTTATTCGGTTAGTTTGGTTTAATTTTTTTTGTCAACCCGAAAACCGAACCGAACCGAACTAGAATTCAACCGAACCGAACTGAAAACCGAATTCAAATTCGGTTCAGTTATCGGGTTGACCCGAATAACCCGAATTTCACTATTTAAAAAAAAAATTACATAGATTTTTAGTAAACAAAAAATTATTATTAACATAAAAATTGTTTTTTTTTATATTATGATAACATTTTAATGGTATTTATATATATGAATATATAAAATATATATATATATATATATATATATATATATATATATATATATATATATATATGTATGTATATATATATATATGAATTCGGTTTTCGGATCGGAGTGCCGAACCCATATTCAACCCGAGAACCGAATTAGTAGTTCTGTTCGGTTCGGTGTTGGCGAATTCGGCTCGGTTATTAGTTCGGTTCAATTATTTTCGGTTTGGTTCGATTTCGGTTTTCGATTTTTTCGGATTTTTCGGTTTTATGCTCACCCCTACCAAAACATAACAAATCCTACTTACAAATTAACTCATCACCAACACGACAAATTAGGAGGTCATTGGGGCTTTTTTGGCTGCTATTAGATCCACAAATTATTGGGCCTTTTCTTTTGGGCTGCTATTATCTAAGGGCCTCTTTTGTTTGGCATATATTATACTCCCTCCGTCCTATATTATGTGTCCATTTTTGACTTTTTAAAGTCTTTTTTCTTCAACTTTGACCTTAATTATTTCTTCTTATGTTATATGATACTCAAATGCAAACAATATGAATGAGAATAGAGTTTCGAAGTATTTTCATTGGTATATATTTTCAGTAAGCACATTCATATAACATAAACGAACAATATTTATCGAGTCAAAGTTTATATAGAAAAGAATTCAAAAAGTCAAAATGGACACTTGAATATGGGAACGGAGGGAGTATCTCTAGTACAAAGGCAGAGCCCCGGCATATTTTAAATGCTAGGCGACCCCGCCCTTTTTGAACCCGACCGTCCCTTTTTTCCTTTTTTTTTCTTTCTTCTTCTTTCTTTACATTGATTTTTTTCTCGAAATACCCTCTCGCACTGTCGGAGCCATCGGTCTGTTTTTTTATGAATATTTTTTTCTTAACAGTTAGTTTTTTTTTCAACATTTTTTTTTCCTTTTTTTTCCTCAAAAAGTTTTTAAAATTAAAATTTGAGTAAATTGCAAAAATCGTCCCTAAGGTTTAGCCAAATTGCATGTTTCGTCCCAAATAGTTTGAAAGTGCATAAATAGTCTCAAAATCAAACTATTTTGCAAAAAATCGTCTCTGGTTAACGATGAAACATGCAATTTGGCTAAACCTTAGGGACGAAACATGCAATTTGTCTCAACTATGTGGGACGATTTTTGCACTTTGGCTAAACCATAGGGACGATTTTTGCAATTTACTCTTAAAATTTCCTTTTTTTTTCTTCGGAATACCCTCTCGCACTTTTTTAGTCATCGGTCTGGTATATATACAAAAGGCAGCCTACCCGCCCCGTCAAAAATTTAATGCAACTTTTTTGACCCCGTATTTAATGAGCTCTTTTTTTTTTTTTTTTTTCTTTACATTGACTTTTTTTTTTTACCTTTTTTTAACCTTTTTTTTTCTAAAAAACTTTTTTAAATAAAACTTTAATTTTTTCCCCTCGGAATACCCTCTCGCATGCATTAAATGGCCTTTTGCATTTAGTGTGCATTAAATGCACCGGGTTGACCGGGGTGCATTTAATATGCCGGCTCAACCCTACCCGGTCCGATCGGTTTTTTTTTTCTTTAGAAAAAAAAATTTTGTTTTTTTTTAAATACTCTCTCGCACTTTTTTAGTCATCGTTCTGTTTTTTTTATGAATGTCCGAACATTTTAAATTTTTTTTTTGCTTTTTTTTCAAAATATTCACTCGCACTTTCTGAGTTATCGGTATTGTCGGGTCGACCCGACCCAGTCCGCCCCGACCCGTTCCTTTTTTTATTTACGAAATAGCCCCTCAAATATTTACGCAATACCCCCTCGCACTATGTGTTAACTTACGAAAAATACCATCATTTTTATTTTTTTTATAAAATACCCCTTTCCCCACTAGCGGTCGACCGTTAGTTTTTTTTTAGAATGCACCAAAACAGTGCTTTAAATCGGTCGTTGCTTAACGACCGCTAATTTTTTTTTTTTACAAAAATGTACCTTCTAACACGTCCATCCGAAAACACCGGCCGCCAAACATCCCGTCGCGGAGCGCGGGTGACCTAACTTGTTATACAACAAGCATGATTACCCGTGCGTTGTTGCGGGACATTAATTTTTCTCGCGTTGTTGCGAGGCATTTTTTTTTGTATGTTGTGCGGGTTTATTTTTTCGGTCTCAAGTTTAATATTTTGTTTCTTTCTTATATGACTTATGTGTTGGGTCTCATGTTTAAAGGATTGTGTTTTTGGCTATACGGGTTTTTTTTAATTGTATTTTGTGCGGGTTTATTTTTTCGGTAGCATGTTTAATAGTTTTTTTTCTTTATATGAGCTTATGTCCCGCGCGTTGTTGCGGGGCCGTTAAAAGTTTTTTTTCCTTTTTTTTTGGATTTATTTTTTTCGTCTAATGTTTAATAGTTTGCTATTTTTTTATATGGGCTGAGTTGTACGTTTTCGGCCATGTCGATTATTTTAAAGTTATTAGGTATCGAAGATATTTTCGTGCGTATTTTTTTATCTAAATAAATCAGTACTTTTTAAATATTTTTTCTCCTTATTTTGTGCCAACCATTTTAAAAAAAAAACGTTAATTGGGCTGGCCCAAAGTGGGAGCCCAAGTAGCACTGTAGCATGAACAGTGCAAAAGAAGACAAAATAAGGATTTCATGTTTAGTATATACTACAATTATATAAAACGGCAGAAAACTGTAGCACATGTTGGAATAAATTATTCTTCAACGCACGACTATGGACGTAAAAAGAATAAAAAATTTATTATACAATACGATTTTAATTTATTATTATTTCAAACTTTGCGGTATCATTTTTTTTACAATACGATTTTAATGCACGTCAAAACAAAAAGCTTTGAAAACTACTATACGAATTTCTTATTATACAATTTTAAGTGAAATCCTGATGGATCATATTTATTAATATTTTTTCTTCATTAACCTATCTAATAACTTTAAGAAAATATATTAAAATTTATTTAAAAACATCTAATGAAAAAAAAGTTCCATTTACATTTTTGTTGTTAAGTTACCGTCTACTGTTAAGGATTTCAGCACGAATAGAGTATATCCTTATTAACCAATGCTCGATGATTCAACTCTTAATTATCTTCGACAGGCAAACAAAAATAACCCCGTCGCAACGCGCGAGCATCATTCCTTCTCGTTGAATCACAAAGACGACCCTTCTCTTTAAACAAAACTTTTTTGTTTCTTTTTCTTTATGGCTAAACCAATTTAGCTCACCGTTAGTAATTCAATGACTAAACAAATAAATAAATTGAATAAATGAAGCGGAAACTTTATTCAAATTATCAAACAAAATACAAAACCAGATTCAAATATACCAAATTGTAATTAAACCTATCAATCCTTATTTATAAGCTAAACTAACCGTCATAGAATTTTAGTACTAGTAATATACTTATGGAAACTTGCAAAGTACTCCGGTTGTGAACAATGATTGTGCAAGTAAAACACATAACATTAAGGACGACTTTCACACAAGGACTTTCTACAAACAAAACAAAAGTTCGATCTGTACGTCCATTTAGATTTTAATACAATCGAGAACGTATTGACTAAACATTTACGGAGTACGTAATTTATTTATGTAGCGCGTCTTTCTTGGATATGATGATTCGATCAGTGCAAGTGGTGACCGACGAAAAGCTTGCCATCAATTTTTCCTCGTCGAATCCCTATTCGCTACCACTTCCTACAAATCCCCATAACCAGTAGATATATTTGTTTAACTCATATCGTACATATGAGAATCTTTTTTGGTTTACATAAATAACTTATAGAATAGAAGATCTTTGCACCAATTTGTACTCAAACGAAGTTCGTTTAAATATAATAATGACAAGTTACACAATTAACGGGATCATGTTTATTTCGCATGAGAAGTCCATTTACCGGCGATCGAGCTCCTCTCTTTTATTCTAATCTTTCGTTTTCTCTCCGACTAATAATGTAAATTGTGTTAGCATTATTTTAGTTATAGCTAGCTGCATTTCATTGTTTTCGACTGTTACTTTAGCCGAAGATCCAACTGTTTCCTACGAATTTGAACTATCTTATATTACCGCTTCACCTCTTGGTGTCCCACAACAGGTATATAACCCAAATGTTCTTGTAGGTTTATAAGGAAATGCTTATAAGATAACTTATTTGATTAAAATTTGGAATTTGTAGGTTATTGCTATAAATGGCAAGTTTCCGGGCCCTACTATAAATTCAACTACAAACTACAATGTTGTTGTCAATGTCAGAAATAAGTTAGATGAAGACCTCCTCTTAACTTGGTAAGATGTCTAAGTATTTGCTGCATGCTTTCGTACTTACTGCGTTTTGACTCAACTTACTGCTAAAGTTTCATCATATATCCTACATATGCGAAATCTTTTTGTCGACACCAAACTCGAGTTTAAAATAGTACATTTCATATACTATAACAGGGCTGGTATACAGCAAAAGAGGAGTTCATGGCAAGATGGTGTACTTGGCACCAACTGTCCGATCCGCCCAAAGTGGAATTGGACTTATAACTTTCAAGTTAAAGATCAAATAGGCAGCTACTTTTACTTTCCATCTCTCAATTTCTAGAGAGTGTTAGGCGGTTTTGGTAGCTTCATTATTAACCCGAGGTCCGTCATTCCTATCCCATTTGACAACCCTGCTGGCGATATAACAATCTTGATAGGTGATAGGTACATAAGAAGCCAATTTTGTAGGTTTTGAGAAAAAACACTTGATGCCGGGCACGATCTAGGAAAGCCCGACAGGGTTCTTATTAACGGGAAAGGACCTTATAGATATAACAAAACCCTTGTTCCTGATGGCATTGATCATGAAACTATTAATGTCAAACCAGGTAAGTAAAAAAAAGAGCGTCAGGCGGTTTTGGTAGCTTCATTATTAACCCGAGGTCCGTCATTCCTATCCCATTTGACAACCCTGCTGGTTATATAACAATCTTGATAGGTGATTGACTAGCTTGAATTTCAGAATACATAACCATAACTTGCAATTAGCCGAAACAGAAGGCTCATACACAGTGCAACAAAACTATACTAGCTTAGACATACACGTTGGACAATCATACTCAGTTTTAGTTACAATGGATCAGAACGCTAGTAGTGATTACTACATTGTAGCAAGTGCTAGGTTCGTTAACACATCTACTTGGTAAAGAGTCACAGGTGTTGGCATCTTGCATTATTCCAATTCTAAAGGGAAGGCATCGGGTCCCCTCCCCGATCCTCCTCAAGATCAATATAATAAAACATTTTCCAATGAACCAAGCAAGGTCCATAAGGTTTGTTCACTTGACATGTTTATTTATTTTGTTATATGATGTGCTCAACGAACGCTTATTGATATGTACCTATACGGACTGAATTTACACAGGTGGAATGTGTCGTCTAGTGGGGCGCGTCCAAATCCACAAGGTTCCTTTAAATACGGTTCAATTAACGTGACTGAAGTTTTTATACTAAAAAACAAGCCATGGGTGAAAATTAATGGGAAACGAAGGGCGACTCTAAGTGGAATATCGTTTGTGACTCCCACCACTCCAATTAGGTTGGCTGATGAATTCAAAGTGAAGGGAGCATATAAGCTTGATTTTCCTTCTGAACCGCTCACAGGACGTTCTCGAATGGAAACATCGGTTATGAATGCAACATATAAGGGATTTATGGAAGTGATTCTACAGAACAACGAGACTAAGATGCATAGTTATCACATGGACGGATATGCTTTTTTTGTAGTCGGGTAAGAATAGTTGGTACAAACTTTTTACTTTCAGTATTAGTATGACGTTTGTTTGTATATAACGCTCGTTCTTTTGGTCTTAGAATGGGTTATGGTGAATGGACAAATGATAGCAGAGGGACATATAATAAGTGGGACGGAATTGCTCGTAGCACTACACAGGTATTATGTGAATGCCTTTGTTAGTTTCACATTTTAGTCCGATTTATTCACTTCATATCATCGTACGACAATGGTCTCATTGTCGTAATAAGCTTACAAAATCACAAAAATCTAAATTATAAATCAAGATTTAAGTAGGCATGGCGAAGCTATTTATTTCATGAATAAGGTCTTTGTATTTTGTAGGTTTATCCAGGTGCATGGACTTCAATATTGATCTCCCTTGATAACGTCGGAGTTTGGAATCTGAGAACAGAGAACCTAGACTCGTGGTATCTCGGTTGGCAATTATATTATCTCGTAATTCTCTTTATAATCTATCCTAGAAAGCGTAATTATGCTGATGACTGTGGCTATATTTCAGGCCACAAGATATTTCGTCTGAGGCATCAGCTAAGTTCACAGTTTATGGAACAATGGTGGTGGCGATTGTTCTCATGATGATTTCAAGTACTTTTATATGTTAAAGCAGGAGCGTCATATCCTTCGGTTTATATGCGTGTGTCCATATTGTCTAGTTCTCAACCAGCCGACACAATTACTTTGTTGTTTTCAGGTAATCTTTGATTTAATACTATGCTATAACATTGGTGAATGTCCCCCTTTGAGAGATTACGGCTTTCTTATATTTGACACTGCTAGCCATATTGGCATATGTCACAACATGGTTTTATACATATTTAGTTAAAATTTTGGTAGTTTCTTTCTTCATTACAGTAGCAAGAGTAGGAATTGTTCTCTAACGTCATTATAGATAAACAGTTTTGCTAAACGTAAACGTCCAAGAAGACATAAGAAAGGAACATATAGGATATATTTATGTACTTATCGCCATCAAACGTCCAAGAAGACATACTAATTGATCCAGCATACTGAAAGTCTGAAAATGAAAAACTTGCTTAGACATTTATGGAAGCATGTTAAAGTGTCAACACACAGCAAAATATGCAATAAAAAAGTTCTTAATGGACTATGTTGTTCTGGCCCAACTTTCAGCCCAAAATTTGCATATTTGGACTCTGATAGTCTGATTTCAGTTTTCTTC
>BQNB010211977.1:0-10161 GCA_026074375.1 Tanacetum coccineum
ATGGTCCATTTCATGTTATGCAAAAGTTTTGAAAAACCTGTCATACTTGTTCTTCATTTTCAGTCCTAAAACACCCTTTGTGATTCATAGATTTGAACTAGTAAATGGAACCTTATGGACTTGAGCTTCTGAATATAAGCTTATTGGGAGCTTAACTTCATCTGTTTGGGCTTGTTTAACATTTCTAAATTCATTAAGTAGGTTTAAATTAGGTTCAAAGTTTGCTAAAAACTGAAAAAACCTATTAAACCCCCTGTGACAGTTTTGCTTAATCTTTGGATTTTTTGATGTTTATGTGTTTAAGCTCATGTTTTTAGTGTTGAATCTTGTAGTGTAATAGTTAATCTTGTTATGTTCTGATTTGTAGCTTCTGAAAGTAGCTTTTTGTAGCTTAATCTAGTTTAAAATTAGTTTAAAAATCTGTTTTAGTTAAGTTTTGTAGAAGTTAAGCCAATTCTGTCACCCCCTTTTTTAGCTTATTCCTGGCTTATTTTTAAGTTGTGTAAAAACTCCTTTTGTTAAAATTGCTTGTGGTTGCTTATTCTATAAAAGTTTTAAAAAGAGAATAAAAAAATGGTTTATAAAAAAAAGGTCACAGGGGTCGAACCTGTGACCTCCCCTTTGCACACCCAAAACATTTAACACACACTCTCTTAACCATTAGCACCAGTAGGGCCATCTGGTTTATATTTGCACAATTAATTACTTACTTTTAGCCCTTTTTGCTTATCAGCCCTTTGTAGCTTATTTCCAGCTTATTTATAAGCTATTTTTCAAAATTCTTATTTTTCTTGCATTCTACATAGCTTAAAGTATTTTCCTGCATTTTTCCAGAATTTTCCCATATAGTTTAGTATTTTTAATTAATTTTTTAGATTAAAAGTGTTTTTAATTCATAAAAAATTAAATAAAAGTCAAAAAAATATAATTCTTTTTTTTAAAATTTCCTTTTATCATTTAGGAGTGTTAAAAATTTAATTTGTTTTCGTAGGGTTAAATTTGTAGAATTTGGTTTTTTAAAGAACGGGATTTGAATCCCGTTAACGTTTTTCGTGTTTAGGCTTTAATTGCTTTCGTTTTTAGTTTGCCTTTACTTGTTTGTGTATTTTATTTGTATAAATAGAAAACCTAATCAAATTTGTGATATTCAAGCATTATTCCACAAACGTTACATCGATTTTCCATTCACACCTCGTCGGGACACGACCTCGGAAGGTTTTTAGGATTTTGCTTTGGGTAAAAGTAAATATCCTTTTAAAAGCCTTACGGAATTCTTTTTATTGATACTTTGTTAATTCTTATATTATATATATTTATATTTATATTTATATATATAGTAAAGGTGTTATTTTAAGATTGTCACTGACAATCATGTACATTAACAACATCACAAATGCTAACAACGCATTAAATTAAAATTCTAAGTAATGCATAATATAGTCACAATATATTCAGTTTTAACTGTAAAATGTCACATATATCTTAGCAACATTTTGAAATTTAAAAAATATATGACATGCTTTCAAAATGCATTTGCTTCTTACTATATCAAATATGACTACTCAATGACATCCTTATTTATCACTTAACATTTTACCAGATATCTAACATGATTTGACAACACGTATATTTTTTACTGCAACTGATAAGACAACTCAATGACAATGTTGTTTATCACTTAAAATGTCACGCGATTTATGACAATAACTGACAAATCATCAACTATTTCTGACATTGAATGACTAATCAATGCAAATATACTTTTTACTGCAACTGATATGACAACTCAATGACATCACTTAAAATGTCACACGATTTATGACAATAACTGACAAATCATTAGCTTTTTCTGACATTGAATGACTAATCACTGCAATTGTTATATATAAATTGAGGAGTCTGATTCTCAAACATATTATCAATCACACAAAGTATTAATTCAATTTTCTTATTTTCTACAATGGCTACGAACCCAAATGATGTAAGGTTAACTATCATTATGGCACTCCAGGAAGCTCTCGACGAAGAGGCTTGTCTGGAAGAACAAATTTTAAGCTTAATGCATCGATTTGCTGATAGATTCACAAATCGAAGGCCTGAAATTAGCAGGCTTAACTCATTACCAGATCACCCACTTATCGAGTATGGTAGGTACGCCTTAGGGTGCACGACAGGGGCGGACATGAAAAATGCTGCATACTTGAAAAGCGTCAGGGATGAGTTGCTAAGGAGCACGAAATAAAAGCGACAATTGATCGCGAACTACAAGGAAATGTAAAAGCTGTATTGCTTAACACCAGTTTCCTAACCATGTATGTCGTTGTTTGTTGTTGTTTTCATGTTTTCCGTTCGTCTAAATAAGATTGGCCATGTATTCTTCTACACATCTGGTGTTTCTTATGTTGTAATGTTTTTAATGATTACCATTAATTTTAAAATTTCAATTATGACTTTTAAAAATACAAAAATATAGTTATACAATTGTACTGAAAAAAAATTCGAAATAACCCCAAGTGACACACTTTGCAACATCATATCTTATGCATATTAACACTATTTGTAACAAATATTGGTTCACTAGGTAGACCTCATCAAAGACAACACTAATGACCAAATAAACAAAAATTTAAACAACGTATTCATACGTTAAAACGTTCCCAAAAATTGCCGATATCATTTTTTTTTAAAAATAACAAACCCTAAAACTACATTAAACCATATTAGTATGTGCACACTTTTAAATGAAAAAAAAATAAAATCATCACAATATTTGTGCGATCAAAAAAAAATTAAAAAAAAATAAAATACAAATCACTATAATTGTTGCGCAATCAACCTACGTGGCATAATTTTTTTTTTTAAAAAAAACGTAAAATTGTTGTGGACGTGACACGTGTACATCGAGCTGATCACCACCAAAGGTGCGCGATCAACTAGCCTGTTTTGGAAATGTCAGACAAGAGGTCTCTGCAAGAAAAATGAATTCTCACGTGGTTGTTTCGGTAAAAAAACGCTATAAGCGTAGACTTTTGAGTCAAGAAAGGTTGCAGGAATATCTATACTACCACCATTAGATATCACTTTGTTCCGACTATTTCCCATAGCTTTGGCACTGCCTTGTACCAATGGCAGGCAGAGGTATCTTCCTCTCCCTACTGCTCGCGTTATCTAGCTACTATTTCATTTATCCCTGTTACTCAGAAACAGATACCTTACAATTACAACAAGGTCAACAGCTCAAGGACTGGAATAAACCGATTTCAGCAAACAAGGTCTTTCATTAAATTTTCTTTATCCCTATTTCATTGATTTCGTTATAAAACTAATCTTTTAATTTGTTCTAGCATTTTTAGAAATTGGTGTTTGGGCTAAAGTTACAAAATCAGGTCACATGAACACAACAATTAATGTTGACCAATTGAAACCAGCAACAGTAGAAAAATTGGAACCCATATGAACTCAAGAACAAGAAATCCAACACTTAATATCTAAATTACCAAACCAAATCACGTTTTACAACGCAGTTTTTCAATATGCCAAATTAACGATAATAATCATAGGGAAAATGATCCCTGCTGCTAGGTGTAAGTCAAGGACCATTTGTGTACGTCAGGGATGTTATCAGGGACCATTGTGTAAATCATAATATTAACAGAATATACTAACAAACATGAGAAGATACATAAAAAATTGAAACACTGCATGTTTTTTAATTTGAAAAAGCCATGTCTGTTGGACAATGAAAACCCCGTGGGAGTTATGTTTTATTCATACGATATTTATAGAGTACATAGCATAATGAAACCCTAATGGAGCCTGAGCCCATAAACCGGGCCGGCTATTTATCCTCTATTTATACCCCCGCAGTTAACCGTCTAGCGGCGAAATTGCGAAAGACTTCGGGATGAAGAAAAGAAAATTAATGAAGCAAAATAATACATAAACCAAAATTAAAGGGATAACCAAAGTATTACCTAGATTCTAATTTTTGTTTACGGATAAACCAAAAGTATTGAGGAATTAACCAAAGTATCCTAACAGTCGTCTTCGGGAATAGAACCCTAGATTCGACACAACAAAGTCGTCTCGGGAATAAGACATAGATTCGACCACCAACAAAATCGTCTCGGGAATTAATACCCTGGATTCGACATAAAAATAAAATAAAAACTTATGTAAAAAAAAACATAACTAAACATAGATTTGATCCACAAAAACCTCCCTTCAAACACAATGATCGATCTTTTTGTTTTCTGGTTGTTGAATTAATTTTGATCCCCAAAAGGTACACTACATCAGCAGCACTGTAGATTCGACAAAAGCCCATCTTTAAATGTATTTAGCGACCAATCATGTTGATTTTGTAAACTTTTTTTTTTGGTAAAGGGTTACCCCGGTAAAGTATATTAAAACCAAAAAAGTTAAGAACAAATAGAATGTGGCTGAAGTACCACATTAACCTCAAGCTAAACAGCTGTGATAACCCTAAAACTAGAAACTATGACATGCAAAAAACTCTTAACAACTCTAGACAACTAATTGCAACTAGAACACATTAACACAACTATAAGCTAACCTGAGAGACTCGTGAAGATGAACTTTCCACCAGCTTTTGTGTATTTTGATTTAAGTTAGTCGATTTAATCCTTACGCATTTCCACTTCTTCTTCATCTTCTTCATTTAAGGCAGAAAAGATTAGACATTGGAGAATATCTTTTCTTAGATGAATTACCAGTAGTCTTAACTTAGGTTGTCGTATTGATATGTATAAACCCTGCATAAATAGTTCCCATTCATTGGTGCACTTGTATTGGCAACAATTTGTCAACTACTGCCAACCATTTTTGTGATGAATATATATATATATATTATTTTATATATTATATTATATATATATATATATATTTAATTAATATTTATAATCATATATATATATATAATATAATAAGAGATTGGTTTCTCGACGTATTGCAATGAATATATATATTAAAGATGGGGTTATCTTCTTTTTTCTCCTTTTTAATGAAGGTTTTAGGTGAACGATTATAGATCTGGAGAAAAGTGGGTTGTGGGATCGGTTAGGGTTTGGTCTCTGATACCATGTTGGACAATGAAAACCTCGTGGGAGATATGTTTTATTTATACGATATTTATAGAGTACATAGCATAATGAAATCTTAATGGACCCTGAGCCCATAAACCGGGCCGAGCATATGTATCCTCTAATAATGTCATCCTTTTCTGACTAGTGTGACTCGCTAACAATCAATTTTCACATACATTAGAACATTCCTTTGGTGCCAAACATTTAACCATGCCAAATTACCAACACTAAGTTTATCGATTTAACCATCATGCTTCATGTATGATGCTTGTGTAGCGTATGTAATGGTATCTAGTTCCTGGTCCATAATGGGGGCTCCTAATAAACACAGTGAAAAATAGGGTAACAGGCTATGGAAACACAAAAAGGAAAAACAAGTCTCTTATGACATTATCATGATAGCAGTATCTATTTCTGTTGACCACATGCACAACGTAGAAAATAAGCTGTCACGTCGGGTCAAGAAAAGTTGCTAGCTGTTATAAAAAAATCAATTTTCTCAAGTGTTTCTGACTTTCTGCGTTTAAAAATAGCATATCAGACTTGTTCTCATTCCCTATATATGTAGCCAATAAACAGTCAGCACCGTTAATCTGTCACTACAAGGCATGAGAATTTCGTAACGTCGTCCTATATCATGTATCTGTGTGGTCAGTCATTAGATTGCTACGAAGCTTCTTACCCGTATGGTGAGCTTCCTAATGACTAGAGCGTAGAGAATGGATCAGAAATAAAAACAAGGCTCTTGTCACATCGACACAAAAGGGATGTCTATTCATGTTGACTAAGTTAACGTTAAATATACGTTGAAGTTTGAGTCAATTTTCAATAGTACCACCATAAATATTTTCCAATACCAGAGCTTTTTTCTATCATGAAACAATGTCAGACAGAAGCATATTTTTCGTCTTCATTCTCACATTATTTTGCTTTTTGTTCAGCAATCTTTGCTATTCAGAAACAACTGATACCTTGAATCAAGGTCAAATTTTCAAAGACTGGGATGAATTGATTTCATCAAACAGGGTCTTCATTTTAAAGTTTTTTAGCTTTGGCACTATGATTAGCCCTTATTTAGGGGTATTCTACAACATATATACCAGCAACAATAACAACGTTAATAACAACATACGCAGAAACCGCTATTCAGACAGATCCCCTGGTAAGGCGGTTTGACAATTAGTTTGAAATCCTTTCCTAAGAGAACGATAAGGTGAGAGTAGGTCCACCATTAAGGTTTTTAAATTTCGCATGATTTAGATAATCCTTTGTTATATCAATCCGAATATAACTCAACTACTAGTCCAAGACGCGGCTTTTCATTTAGATAACCATGGAGTCGAAATTTGGCTCTAATTAATATTATACAACATATTAAACCTCCTTGGTCCGTTAAACTACTGCCACCATCGGTTATGCGAGCTGACCATGGTCCAGGAGTCTTATTTCGACCAGGAGTTCCTCGACCTTTAAAAGGCGCAACGATCGGATTGTGAGCCGGCAGAGATGCGCAACCTTTATAGTCTCACTCATGGTTCGGGATATTATTACTATTGCCTGTATTTATAAGACTGCCACATCGGTTGCGAGCCGTCAAGAGGTAGTAAAACTTTTATCAGCCCATCGGTTTTTTTTATTTATTATTATTACCTCCACCCTTTAAACGACTACCACATCGGTTGTGAGCCGGCAAGAGGTAGTGGTCTTATTTCGGCTTCGGTTTATTACATAACTTATTATTAGCCAAATTTCAAGTCCTGTGGTCTTTTAACTACCTAGACAACGGTAGTAGCAGGCAATACAAATCGGAGCCTTATTGCCTCACAACACTACTTAAAACCTCGATGTGTAAACTTAATTCACCAGAAGGAATCTCTACGAAGGGATCTAAACTAAGAATCGCAAAAACCTAAAGTAACTTTATTTATTCAACAATTATATAACGTTTATTAAGCTGGTGGGAGCAAAAAGCCACAATTAACCTCTATGAGCCTAAAAGAGATCCAACTACTCTATGTTTAGCATCTAACTTATATAAAACTCTATTCTTTTTTATTGTTCTTCGTAAATTTAAAATCTTTAATCAAAAGATCCGTGAATGCTTAGTCTAATAAAACAAGCTTTGCATATTTAAAGTCTATCATGAAAACTTGCAAACTCTTGGCTCTTTTCAAGCTAGAATTCACGTTTTAAAGCTTCTTGTATAAAAGACTAGCAAAAGCTTAAATTTATATACGTTAAGGGGCAAGCTAGAGCGCAACATGCTCGATCAAGTCAAAATTTATTCCTTAAAAAGACAAAACATCGTGTTAAAACACTTATTCCCAATTTATTGAAAAAAATTAAAATTTTGGCATAAAATCACATAATTTGGTAAAAAATAGGGTTTACAGTGAAGACTAAGGCAAATGCAAGTAAGATCAAATCGAAAGATTCCCCCCCCCCCCCCAATAACTATAACTACACATTATCCTCAACGGAGACTGCTCACTACAGCCCCATACTAATTGGCACGCATAATCCTAATATAAAGGGGTCTCTACGGACATCTAAAACCGTTTATTAATTATGCTAATAGATAAATGTTAGTCAATAAGATCTAGGATATCGGATTCCCATATATAAACATGCTAAGGATTGAGGCTCGAGTGAACGATGGATAAAACTACGAGCACGAGAGTCTTCATACTCCGGGGCAATCCTGAACATACAACACAAACCACGAAACGCGAAAAAAGTAAGAGGCGAGCCTCCTCACATCACACTTATTAGAAAATAAAAAAAGAAGATAGAAACACGGGTTGCCTCCCGAGAAGCACTTGTTTTTGTTAACCGAGTCACGAGCCTGATTCGACCCCGAATTTAGTGGTCCATGGGGAAGGTTTGGAGATCTGGGACAACCATAGGTGGTATGTCCCCTCCGAAATAATGTTTGAGTCTATGACAGTTCACCTTGAAGTTTGGTCCGTCGGTTTGAGATAACTCGACGGTACCATAAGGGAAAACTTTAGTAATGGTGAACGGTCCGGTCCAACGGGTTTTGAGCTTGCCCGAGAAAATCTTTAATCGAGAATTGAAGAGAAGAACTCGACCACCAACGTTGAAAACGCGGTTCTTAATCTTGGAGTTATGAATCTTCTTTGTTTTCTCTTTGTAGATTAAAGAGTTCTTGTAGGCTTGATCTCGGAGTTCATTTAATTCATTCATTTGAATTTTTCGGTGATCACCTGCAGACTTGAGATCAAAATTACAATGCTTCAAGGCCCAATAGGCCTTGTGTTTAAGCTCGATAGGAAGATGACAAGCCTTTTCGTACACAAGCTTATAAGGAGTGCACCCGATGGGTGTTTTGAATGCGGTACAGAAGGCCCATGAAGCATCATCTAACTTATCGGACCATGAAGCTCGATTTTCGCCTATGGTCCTTTCCAAGATACATTTCAAACCACGATTTGAAACCTCCACTTGTCCACTAGTTTGTGGATGATACGCGATAGAAATACGGTGGATAACTCCATACTTAAGCATGACCTTTGCGAATTGGTCATTGCAAAAGTGAGTACTACGATCACTAATTATAGCACGAGGAGTTCCAAATCAGGCAAAGAGAGATTTTAAGAATTTTACGCCGACTCAGGCATCATTAGTGGGGAGTGCTTTCGCTTCAACCCATTTAGACAAGTAGTCAACGGCCACGAGAATGTACTTGTTATCTCGAGAAGATGGGAACGGGCCCATAAAGTCGATGCCCCATACATTAAAGATCTCACATACTTGAATTGCATTTTGGGGCATTTCGTCCTTTTGCGAGATTTAGCCTTGACGTTGACATGAGTCACATGACTTCACCATGTCATGGGCATCGCGATAAATTGTCGGCCAATAAAAACCAGAATCAAAGACTTTTTGGTGAAGATTAAAGAATCGTTGATAATCTTCTAGGACCGTTTAAGCCATCTAGGATATAATAACATTGATAACATATTTTGCACAAAGGAATTAACACATAAAAAACAATGTAATGAACAAGGTTTTATCAAATATTCCAAGCCCCAATATTATTTGATCAGAACAATACAGTTACATCAATGAACTGTAACAGGGATCAAGGAAAACCTTGATTACCTTGGGGCTAACTACATATGGCGTTTACATCTCTACGCCTGGAATACACATACACGTTTAGGTACAAGAACTCACGAATTGTGCACACAAACCTAATGACCTATATCTCTTTATATACTAGAGATATTAGGTTTACAAAGGATAAGAACAAATAAAGATATTAATAAATCTTTTAATCATTTAAGTTTATCTTTAGAATCTTCCATCTTTTGAAGAATTCCTCCTTTGCCTTTTAAGTCCTTCATCTTTCATATGTTTTGTCTTATCAACTCAAATATAATTCCTAACAATCTTCCCCTAGTTGATAATGACAAAACCAAAATAAGCACGAGCTTCTTCCCCTGAAGCAAATATATATGAAAGAATAGAACTATACCACCAAGGATCTATAAGTTGCAAATCATCTTTGTAACACCTTCTTCCCCTTTTTGTCATAATCAAATAGGGGACTAAAGTATGTGCAACTTTGATCTTGACCAACACAAATCACTATCACACTTCTAATCCAGCCTTCCAACAACTCAAATTACCCTCCATGAAGCGCCTTAAGATAAATGAACTTGAGCCGTAGAAACTTAAACTAGCAGTAGTAATAATAACTAGCCGTAGTAAAAACCTTCACCTCGATGTAGCATATAAATGGTTAAACATTTTAACATTAAGCTTCCCCTAAAACCCATATGTTAACCATTTCTTGAATGTAGGCTCTATGTAATGATTACTGATGAAGAAAACTAAGTATTACCAATTTGATGCTGAAGTCGAACAACCCAAACTTGTGTCTTATATCTTGTACTATCCACATGACTCCAAACTTATAAATAAATATATGAAATATAAGTAGATCGCAACCTCTTGACAATTATCCTCATCTTCTATAAGACACCAGACCAAAGTGATAGCAAATGTACACATTGAGCACCATAAGAGA
>BQNB010211978.1:0-10161 GCA_026074375.1 Tanacetum coccineum
GACTTTTGGCTTTGTCGGGGTTGACTTTTTGGTTGACTTTGGTTGACTTTGACTTTCTCACTCCTTCCATTCTCGTGCTCGGTTTTATCCGTTTTTACTTGGTTTTTTGTCCTTTTATTAGATATCTGTTTCCTGCACAACACAAATGCAAAACATACAAATACAATGTATTTTTGGTATGTTTTTGGTCATTTAAGTCTGGTTTTTAATGGAAAATGGTATGTATAAGTAAAGACATACCAAGGACCTTGAGAGATTAATGGATCAGTTGTGCAGAAAGGTATTGGGATGTATTCTTGTTCAGATTCTGTCTTCTTCTCAGCTTGACCTGTAACAACGTTATCTCTAGTTCCTGCAATACCATTAGTTTGATTCCTTGCAACAACTAGCACATAGTTCATAGATATTGTCAAAGAATCAACATTAAAAAGCCACTCTGGTCTATTTCCTATCACATTAGGTGTATTTTCAAGAAATCTAATGTTTAAGGTCTCTTCAACTATCCTGGTCCTCTTGTTAAAGACTCTCTTAGCCTTGCTAACCACAGAGTACCCAACAAAAAATCCCTCATCAGCTTTTCCATCAAACTTGCCTAGATGATCCCCGGTATTTAAGATGGTAACAGGACACCCAAAAAAGTCAATCAATAGGGTTCTTCTACGAATAAGTTCATAAGGTGTCTTGGTATGAGGCTTAATGACTAAGACCCTATTTAGCACATAGCAAGCAGTATTAACTGCTTCAGCCCAAAAGGTGGTTGGCAACTTAGAGTCAACTAGGATAGTTCTTGCAGCCTCTATCAGTGTTTTATTCTTCCTCTCACCAACACCATTCTGCTGAGGAGTCCTAGGAACACTGAATTCCCTCGTAATACCCTTTATTTCACAGAACTGATTCATTACACTATTTTTGAACTCAGTTCCATTGTCACTTATGATAACGTTTACTTTGTAGTCTAGTTGATTTTCTATTTCAGTTATGAAGGTCTTTAATATCCCACTAGTTTCATCCTTAGTGGCCAAAAAGAATACCCAAGAAAATCTACTAAAGTCATTAGTGACAACTAGGCAATAAGACTTTTTCATTAAACTCTTAACATTTGTAGGACCAAATAGGTCTATATAAAGCATATGTAAGGGTTTGCTGATTGAGTTTACAAGTTTGGTCTTACAGGAGGCTTTGTGTTGCTTTCCTTTCTGACAAGCAACACAAGAATGGTCATTTTCAAATATCTTTAAAGGCAAACCTCTAACCAGGTTTCCCCATAAGTTTGTTCATGTTTTTAAATTTATGTGACCAAGCCTCCTATCTCATAAATTGTATAGGGGGTATTTATAGTCCTAGTGCCACATAACTATCATAACTAGTCATTATTAGTCCCTACGTGACACGCTATAAATAAACTAATGTAATTCCGTGTTTGTCACCATATTTTAAGGCTAACAATCTTCCCCCAATATGTGGACACATACGGAATTACTTACAATGTTCCTAACAAGTACAAAT
The DNA here is from genome assembly GCA_026074375.1 of Tanacetum coccineum. NCBI lineage: Eukaryota > Viridiplantae > Streptophyta > Magnoliopsida > Asterales > Asteraceae > Tanacetum > Tanacetum coccineum. The sequence goes on from BQNB010211978.1 coordinate 1,507, forward strand.
ACAACAAATAAAGTCTTCCAAAGCTGAAGATGTCTTCTGAGTTCTCCTTGTCTTGAAACTTGGATCTTCATTGTCTTTACTTGTACATGAACCATTGTAGTATGCATGAACTGGATTAACTTCCCCCCAATTCATGCAGCATGTCTTGAAAAGCTTTCTTCATAGACTCCTTTTTGGTGAAGTTTCTGAATCAGCTTCCCCCCAAACCAACATCCCTATCTTGAGCAGATTCTGAAACATTGATGTAGCTTGAACAATCTTCTACTTGTCATCAAAGTGCACAGCGGAATTTTGTATAGGTAAAACCATACCAACGACTCCTACTTCTTGTCATTAGGGCTTAGTAAATATTCGTTCAGGGGTGCATGCGAGAAATCAGCAACAATTCTTCTCACGCATGCAGAATACTTCACAAACCATACTAAGTGAAGTAGTATACACTACTTCCCCCTGAGAAATTGACCAGGTAAAATCAAAGTCAACTAAGTCCCGGATGTACACATTTTCCCCCATGATGGTTTCGAACTCTCGGAAGCATCATTGTCGTGTACGCACATATACTCGAGAAGTTCTTGTCTTAAGCACAAATCTTGAAATCCAAACAAAGCATTACCCTCTTGTCTTCAGAAACCGTAGAGGAGATGAAGCAAGAATCAAGAAAACTTGGTATGAATCAGGTCTTGTTTGTGAATGTCGTTGAAGAACTTTAAGAAATTTGCTTAGACTGTGAAGTACCTTTGTCTTGAAATGGGACAATAATATCCCGTGAGAATTGCTGATTACATCTCAACCTTATACTCTCTGGCTAACTTACCAACCTCGTATTCTGTCAGCTATTGTTGTGACCACTTGGTGAAGTAAACCCCTGATATAACCAAAACTTGAAAAAGAAGTGAAACCTCCAAATTTTGTTACTTAAGCTTGCACTGTTGTTGATTGAAGAACGGTGCAAGATTAAATCTATAAGTACTCTAAACCCCACCGACATATAAGAAGAAATAACAACCTCTTGAAAAATCACACATCGACTTCTGCGTGTGACATTGAGTACGTACAACGTAACTCCTTTAAAAGTGGATAGTTATCAGTCTGCAACCAACCACCCCTGACTTACATATTGCTAGTAACTAGATTAAATTCCAAGTCTTTAATCATAATTGTAAAACGGTCAGAGAAAGTCATCAATCAATAGATTAGGTTTAAAGAAAAGGGGTAGCAAATAGAAGGAAGTCTCGATGATGAAATAAGTAGACGCCTTCGTGAAATCCAACTTCAAGCTCAAATAAGGGATACCAAATCAACTTCGTGAACACTTGTCATCATAATTCGAATTTCTAGCCGTTTGTCATTTAGTGAATCTTATTCGGATCGTTTATAGTGTTATGTATCATGTTTGTTGTGTTGTTGTTCTAGAATGTTGTTTAACTAGGACAAATGTTGTTTGAAAGTCATTAACGGATCCACATTTGTCTAGTCAAACTTGTCGTGAAAGTGTTTTAGTACTCGAACCATTGCTTATACCCGGACTAATCCAATAATATTATTCACAGCCCGGCCCACTTTCGGTTAACTGTCAGCCCAAGTCCATCAAAAGAAACCATTTATACTCGGTCTGTCAACACCCATCAGCCCAATAAACAACAAAAATGGCCTACAATATAAACCATATGGAAATTTCGGCCCTTGAGTTTATTTTAATAAGACCAGGCCTCCCAATCACTTAGCAAAATCATGGCCCATATCAAGTATAGAGAAAAAAACCCGATCCATCACCCAATATATTACCAGCTCCTTTTAATTAGGGAAACCATAACCCTAATCTTTATCAACGCCCCTATCTGAGTTTCTCTCCCAAACCAATAACTCAATATATCTGAATCATTTCAAACGCAAGAAAGAAGAAAAAAAATTTCCCATCATCTTTGCATACATATAAACGAGCACACTGATCTATAAACCCTTCATGATTCATCCGCCACAGAGAACCCACGAAATACGATTAAAGATTGTCGGCTACAAGATCATTTATATGGTCTCGGGTAGGTTTACTTTCGTTTGAGTATGACAATCGAAATAAAGAATTGACTATAACATAATTGTTATGAGTCTTTCTTGATTTTCAATAATAAAGAGGGTACTACCCAACATAGATCCGTGATGATTTAATTCGTGGTATTGATCTTTTGAGGTCATTGTATTGATGTAACACACGAAAGTGAAACTGAGATCAATGTTTTGTTTTCATTTCCCTCCTTTTTTTCTGTCGATTCGAGTCTTGATGGTGGTTTGAGGAGATGGAGATGATAATATTGGACAATGGGTTAAGTAGATCGAGTCGATTGGTTGTAATTGAATGTGACGATGGTTTATGAGGCTTTTGATGTTTCTTATTGAGTCTAGTCGGATTTGTTTATGGAGATGTTGTTGTTGTTGATGATTGTGATCATTTGCTGACTCAGTTGAGTCTTGACCGGGTCAACTCGGTAAATATCAAGTTGACTCATTTTTGGTTGTGGTTTAGCAAAACGCAACCAAGCAAAACGCAACAAGGTCTTGGGGGGCAAAACGCAACCCGTCACAAAACGCAACATTTACAAAATTTGTGCGCAGCATATCGTTTAGTATGAGCAACTAAAGGTCTCAACCTTGGGACAAAAAAAAAAAATCCAATACCAAAATGCAAGTCCGAGACAGACGCAAAATCCTCTAGATGTTTAGATAAAACGCAACTGTTTTGAACCAAAATGCAACCTGTAAATTTTGTACTTCTGTACTTTTTTTCTTAAAAACCGGATCTAGGTTTTTTTCTATTTCATCAAAACGCAACCAAGAAGCAAACATAAACCCAGATCTGCTTTAAGCTATTAACTTGTCTTCTAAGCACACTAGTTGGCAGATTTGAACACAGACATGAATCAGAAATTAATATCAACATATATATAACTTGTTTATTACTTTCTCATAAGAGAAAAAAACGATGAACAGTAAATGACATTGACATGAATAGTGGATGAACAGTACGTGAACAGTACAAGAACACCATGAACAAGTACCTAAAAAACAAACAAATGAAAAAAAACACTCCTCCTGCACTCTACTGATGCCAATTGTAGAATATATATGACATATAAGAACAAGGATTAAAACAGATCTGGAGGTTAGATAAAGTGAAATAAATGTGTAGCCATTTGATTAGAGAATAAAGAAAGAAAGAGATGGAAAGATATGTGTGTTCTAGAGTGAAAACACACACACCCAAAACAACTTAACAAATAGTGAACTTCACTAAACCCCACCATGGAAAGTATGGAGGGGGTATTTATCGTCCTAGTGCCACATAACTATCGTAACTAGTCATTATTAGTCCCTATGTGACATGCTATAAATAAACTAATGTAATTCCGTGTTTGTCACCATATTTTAAGGCTAACAATATGTAAGGGTTTGCGGATTGAGTTCACAAGTTTGGTCTTACAGGAGGCTTTGTGTTGCTTTCCTTTCTGACAAGCAACACAAGAATGGTCATTTTCAAAGATCTTTGAAGGCAAACCTCTAACAAGGTTTCCCTCAACAAGTTTTGTGTCATGTTTTTAAGTTTATTGTGACCAACCTCCTATACCATAATTGGATTCGATAAAATTGTGGCCTAGCAAAGAGGGCAAGTAAACCTTATAGTGGTAACAATACTCTTAGGTCACCACTGTAAATGTTATCCGCTTTCTTGAACTTTTCAGCAGACTTGAACTTCATCAGTAGCTAAGTCAGAAGATAAGACAAGACATTCAGTGTCAGTAAAAAGAACATTATTCTTTTTGTCACATATTTGTAACACACTAAACAGGTTATACTTAAGCTCCTTACAAAAGTACACATTATTAAAACATCCAATGTTCCTGTTTTATTTTTACCTTTTCAGAAATCTAACCGTTACAAACCATCTCCAAAGGAAACAAAACACCATCATAATCTTCATATTAAGTAAGATAATATTTTGTTTCCAGTCATGTGCCTTAGCAACCACTATCAATAACTCCTTTTTCCTTGTACTCCTTCTGCTGTGGGTTGCCCTGCACATAAAATAAGAGAATTAGACTCTTTTGGGGATCCAAGCCATTATAGACTTGGATCTGACCTCGTGGCATACACATGTAGGAAATATTTCTTGAAAGTATTTGGTGTACTAACGTATTTTTTTTGGCTTCCAAACCCAGCATAGCTGAGCCTTAACGAGCATTAAACCTTTTTCCTTAATTTTACTTACGACCTACTCTTATCTCTATGCATAGATCTTTTACCCTGGCCATATTTACCTTTTTAATTGAAAAAACTGTTTTTTGTATTCCAGAATATTTGTTAAATGCCTTGTACTTGTGATTCTCCCTTTTATATCCATTGATATTGGTATTAAGGATGATTCACAGTGGTTTGAGCACATTTTAACTAGTCTGACAGCAGTATTAACACTTGCACCAGCAGTATTAATTTTGCCAGACTTGGTTAATACTGCTTGTGGAACAAATCTTCTATAAGGGTGAGGGTGAGTCATTCTATTAGTAAAGCTTCTTGTGATTCACCCTACTAAAGTTGTTCTAGAACCACGGTCTTAAACCTATTTTATTCACACACATAATGAAGATGCTCAAAACTACCACAAACAAAACAAGCTTTATTAATCATTTTAAAGTCACTTCCTAGTCTTTGGGACATAAGATTGTTCCAGTTTCTTTGGTTCCCTCTATGATGCTATTTGTTTTGTGTAGGTGTTTCCCTAGCAGACTCAGCAAATTTTATTTTTTCAGTGCTAGGTCTAACATATTTATTTTTAACATTAGGTATAAATTCTACCTCACTATCATCATCAGAATTCCAATCCTCAATGACTAGAGGTCTAAAGTCTGTCTTCCCTAAACAAGTTTTAGTTCTACTGCGCAACACCATTACTTTTTTATTAAACACCAGTAGACTCAAGATTTGACTTAATTGTCTTAAATACATACTAGTGAAACAATAGTAGTAAGAACAACCATATCCACTTCAGACTATACAACCATAAATGTATAGAACATGTTTGCGAGGTTATGAAATTCCATGTACAAATGTGGGGAACTGCATGATATCCCTTATCAGATTTGGACTTATTATTCTTCTGATTTTCTAACATCTCAGATGAATTCACAAAGCTTTCTACTGCATGAGAAGCTGCAGTAGAAGAAACTGCATTATATCCGAGTCCAATTTTAAACTTGTCAAATTGACATGGACTTTCTAGTCAAATCATTTAAAGATTTAGATAATTAAGAAACTTCTCTAATGTTTAGTTTTAGACTCATCTCTCTCTTTTTCTTCTTTTTCCAATTTCTTTTTGTTTTCAACTAAAGCAATGTCTCTTAGTTTGACTTCAAGTTTTAAAACATTTATGCTTTCTTCAAACACAGCCTCATTTTTCTTATAGTGAGCTAGTCTAGCTTTTACAGATTCTAAACCTGCTTTATAAGATACTAAATTAAATTGAGACCTTTTGTAATCTAAAGACAAACTATCATATTGTTCTTTGAGAGTAGCATAAGCTTTTACACATAATTTAGAACAAGAATCTACCTTAAAATCTGAACTGGAAGAACGGCCTGAAGAGTAACGCCAATCAATGCAAAGTTTGTAGGTGCTCTACCCTTAGCTTGGTAGCTCCAGTCGTACCCTCCAAGTTCATCTTGAGCAACCAAGGCATTTTCAGTTGGAGTTTCCACTGTCACAGTTCTTCTATTATTCTCTCTTCCTTTGTTTTCTTGATTTCTAGGAACTCTACATTCTCTTGCAAAGTGACCATATTTATGACAATTGTAGCACTCCACTTTAGTCCTGTCAAATCCAACTCTTTGACCATTTACATCTAACTTCCTACCTGTCTTCTGGATGAATCTCCTAGCTCTAATTGTCAGCATGGCCATTTCCCATTGTAAATCCATTTCTTCTAAGTCATCAGGATCAATTTGTTCTAGATCCTCTCTTGCAAGTTGAGAAGAGTTGGGCTGACTAGCTAGAAAAGCACATATCATAGCATCACTGCGGTTATCTCTAGATGTAGAATTACATTGAGTATGAGTAGCACTAACTTCATGAGCAGTGTTATCTGCTTCATTTGTGCTGCTGTTGTAGTTGTTTAATAGTGCTGACCTGGGGAAGGTCACCACAAGCACATATTGTGGATTTTGGCTTGTACTTGATGAACCTGCAAGTTCAAGGTTCATATTTCTTCAGTTTGTCGTACAATAGTCAATCCAAACTAAGGTCACTAACTCCATTTGTGGTCCTCAGATTCAAGCATGAGTCTTCCATTCAGATGAAGACTTCTCACAGTTTTAATTCAGTCCTTCTTGTGTAATAAACTTTCGCATTGAATTCTCAACTGACTAATAAGTTTTTGCAACCCTATCAAAAGTTGATTCGGGTTCCCCAATTATCTCTGAACTTAATCCTACAAAGTTCACAATGTTACTGAGTAGAGTTCTCTGGAAACGTTCTTGGATTCCATGTTTCCTCCATACCTCGTACTCAATCGCTTCCATAGCAAGTTGGCATCTTATATGAATGGAACTTCAGTTGATCCTGTATTTGGAGTGCCATCAATAGAGTTCCTCTAGCTTTCATCTCATTCCACTTGTCTTGGCGTTTCTTCTGCATATAGGCTTCATGATTCCTGCTCAAGTTTCTCCAACAGTTCTCTTCAGCACTTTGTTACGAGTTTTTAATTACTTTCCCAGAGGAGTAATCAGTCCATGAGAAAGTATTGTTCTATCCTCATTAACCAAAGATCATAATCCCCTGGGTTGAAGATATGGAGTTTTGCAGTTAGAGTTGTAGAAGTAGTTCCTGCCTCCATGTTATCACTGAGAATTAGATCTTGTATGTGTTGTAGGTTTCTTCTTATTCAAAGCTTCACAACAAGCTCTGATACCACTTGTTGATCCCAATGAATAGATCTTTAACTCCTTAGCTTGATGTAAGGTTTAGTATCCTTGGATAAATCCAAAGGTACTAAGATTGAAACTTTGAGTGTATGATATAAACTAAAACGTAATCTAGTTTATACCACTAAGAATGAGAACAAATAATGAATGTTAACACGAATAACCGAAAATATAACCAAAACAATAAGCTCCAATATATTAATACGAACACTCTTTGATAGTGTTAGGGTTTACAACCTTGAAGCTATGACAATGACTCGTTTTTTTACAATGAATTTCTATACCCAGACCTCCTTTATACATCCCAATGAGTCCTACGAAGGCTTACAATACATCCTAAGATATCAAGAATCTTTTCTAAAAGCAAACATAATCCCTTCAACAAAACATTATACATATCTTTTACAAAAATAACTCAATACTTATCTTCGTAAGTATTCTTGTTCTCCAAACAATCCTTATCTCTTTACTCGTCTTTATCCTTTTGACAATATTAACTCTTCTAGCAGTTGTAATCCAGCAACATTAACTTTTGTACCATCGGTACTAATAAACATAAGTAGTAGTAACATTAGTACTAGCATTACTAATATATACTAACAGTAGTAACTGTGTACTAGCAGTCTTAACTTTACTACTAGCAGCACTAACTACTTAGCATATATTTCAGTCTTCAACTCTGAGCAGTCTTAACTTCTACTAGCAGCAGTAACTTTATACTAACAATACTAAATTATACTAACATTAATTAACTAAGGCATAGTAATCAACAAAGTTAATAATTATCCTCAAAATAATTACTTAACACTTGCTTGATGTAAACATTTAATTGTTTGACGCCCATTTACATTGAATGATCATTTTTAGCTTACGCGATTCAACTTAACGTTTAGGATTTAAAGCAAACGCGTACAATACTAAAAATGCATAGTGAATTTATTGACGACGTCAATGACCCTAAAACACGAGGTGTTATAATTTTGCTGAGGAGTTCTAGCTACACTAAATTTCTTATTAATGCCTTTCTTTTCATAAAACTAACTCATAACTCTATTCTTGAACTCTGTTCCATTGTCACATCTGATTATCTTTACTTTCTTATCAACTAGATTTTCTATCTAAGTAATAAAGCTCTTAAGAATACCACTAGTCTCATCCTTAGTTGCTAAAAAGAAAACCCAAGTAAATCTGCTATAATCATCAGTGACAATTAGGCAATTTTCTTATTCATTAAGCTGCTCACAATAGTTAGACCAAACAAGTCCATATGCAACATGAATAAAGGCTGAGTAATAGAGTTCTGAATCTTGGACTTACAAGAGGCTTTGTGTTACTTTTCCTTAAGTCAAGCAACACAAGTTTGGTCATTTTCAAAACGTTTTGTAGGTAAACCTCTCACAATATTTTCCTTAACAAGTTTATTAATAGTTTTAAAATTTACATGACCTAGTCTCCCATGCCATAGCATTGATTCATCAAGTGTGGCCTTTGCAACAAGACAAGTTTAGGGACAATATTCTTCATATCAACATTGTACATATTGTTCTTTCTAGAAACTTTAAGTAAAACCTGACTTTCATCAGCTAACTTAAAGTCAGGAGACAGAACAAAACATCTAGTGTCAGTAAAAAGAACACAATTCTTTTTGTCACACATCTGTGAAACATTAAAAAGGTTAAACTGTAACTCC
>BQNB010211981.1:0-10161 GCA_026074375.1 Tanacetum coccineum
AATTTAGCCAATGTTTAAGCTAAGGTAATCTCTACTTCAGTTAAAAAAATGGTGACACAGCAGTAGTAGAGGGAGCAGCAGTACTAACTTCTTTAGGAATCACATCTTGGTCTTATTAATCATATCATTTTCAGCAAAAACTTCATTACCAAAAAGAACATTTGTATCAAACATTTTTGCATCATCTAACCTCCCCTGGGTTTCATCAACTAAAGAAACTTCAACATCCTTGTCAATGTCTTCAATACTCTTCCCCTGATTAGATGCATCCTCCTGAGCATCCAAACTTTTATCATCTGAGTATACTACTCTTCTTGTGACACCAACCTTGTACAGTCTCTTGAATTTATGAGTTCTTAACCCTGCTTTCTTCTCTAACTTTTTAACTCTCAGCTTCAAATTTGTGATCTCTTGAGCTTGAACAGACTTAGTATATTCCAGGTCAATGACTCTCTCAGACAATTTGGTACACATATTCATCAAATCAGTAGGTTTCAATCTATCCTCACCACTGAGCAGTGGATCATTAGAATGTGTAGGCACAGACTCCTCATTTGGTACATCAGCAGTAGAATCACTAGGATGAGGAACTGCAAGAGCCTTTTATTGCTTTCTCCTAGACTGTTTCTTCTGGAGTTTAGAGGTAGATGGTTGAATAGTAATGGGTGTCTGTTGAGAAGCAGTAGGAATACCTGAATCTATACCCTCATCTTGAGTATCTTGAACCATCATTGTTGCAAACAAGGGTGTTACTCTCCCAGAAAAGTCTTTTCCTTCTCTCTTTATGTTGGCAAATATTTTCTTTATGTGTGAGGGATTAACATAAATCTTCTTGTGATGTGACATATCACCAAGCTGTTTATTAATAAACACTTGTACAAAGCATGGATACATCAAAAATTTGACCTCCCCTACTAAGTGCTTTACCATAGCATCAAAAATGTACTTGGACAGATTAAATTTTTAGTTTGTGGCCAAGCATATGATTGCAGAGGCCATAGTACTACTGAATTCGTTCCATGCAGTGGTCTTGGCACTAAGGCATTGCGTAATGGTATGAATTAAGAACTTCCATTGTGGAGAAAAGAAAGCTTTATAAAATGTAAGCTTTTGAGAAGGTTTTTCATACCCCATCCTCGCCAGTTCTTCAAAGATAGTAGCAGTTGGCAAACAATCAATACCACCTGCATCTTCTAAGTGAAGATCACTTCTAATGCTTGTCTCTGTGATGATCACCTTCTTCTTATCAACTAGGGCTTGTAACTGACGTTCACCATTAACCGTTTTTGCCTTTGCTGTTGCCCAGAACTGTTCAATGCAAGATGTGTAGATAGTAGGATTGACAGTTAAAGCATAATGAATTTGGTTAGCATTCAGAAAATCAATAATTTCATGAAACCCATCACTTTCAGCAGGTTTTTCCAAGAATGCGACCATATTGTGAGTGTCAGCAAAAGTTAGGGTTGACATTGTTTTGTGATTTGATGATTAAAGATGAAATTGAGTTAGGGTTTACGTTTAGAGAGCGTTTGAATGATTGGAATCGAACAAAGAATCAAATGAAACCCTGAATCGAAGTATTTATAAAATCACCCTCAGCAGCATTAACTTGAACTGGCAGCACTAAATTATGCCTAACAACATTAAGTAACCCGGCAGCAGTAACTCAACAGCATCAACATAAGCTTAGCAGCATTAATATAATAACACAGCAGTATAAAAGAAACTTTTGCTTATAGCATTAAGTTATATTACCAGTATTAACCTAAGGCTAATAGCATTAAGTTTGAGCTACTAACATTAACTTCAATTTCATTCCAAAAAGGACTTCTATCATCAATTAGTTCTTCTCACAAGCTCTCTTTCTATTTTTATGCTCACAATATCTCTCAATTCTTTTTGCTTACAAAATCACTCGTTTATGTTTTTATTCACATATCTCTCTTTCTGTTTTTCAACTCACCATATCTCTCTTTTCTTTTTGCTCACCAAATGTGACAATTTTGTACAAAGTTCTATCAATTCCAATAGTTTCATACTGTCCTCCCCACTTCCAAGTGTGTAACCTCTTAAGAGAGGTGGATCATTGGACTGTTTAGATGCAGTCTCAAACCTAGTTTGAGCATCTGCACCTCCCAATATGGTATCTTGGCACCTAGGACCACTACCTAAATCAGTTCCCTAAGGATTTGACTTATTAAGTGTTGCCATGGATTGGGTCCTATTGATGTTACCACTGTCCTGCTCTGCATCTAAGCTAGAAGCAGTAGTGGCAGCCCTTTCCATTTTGTCCCCTTCCCACTCCTAAAAGACAGTTTAATCTCAACAAGGTTAATATGTCCTACTAGACTGCGAGGATATCTTCATTTGGTCCCCTTATAGATTTCCTAGGTTTGTATTCTTTTTGGTTGATATGAAGATGGAAAACATGAATTGGGTTTCTTTATTGCAGAGTTAAGTAAATATGGATGTGGGTTGGGGATCAGTGGGTTGTCCTGACCCTTCATCCATATCTACTTGATGTATCAATCACTTTCATGCATTCTCAATTGACCTCCCCTCAAATAATGCTTCAAATTTACTCAACAGTTGTAACTCTAATGATATCCCAGCAGTACTAACTTTTGCCTGGCAGTACTAATTTTTTGCCTAGCAGTATTAAGAGATATCTAACAGTATTAACTCTGTCTTCAATAATTATACAACAACATGCCTCTATTCATCACAAGCACACTAGAAAAGACTAGATAGACATGTGAGAATTCATGAGGATCCATATTTATGCATAACCCATGAATAAAAGTTAAGAACTGTTATCCAAACACATTAACCTCCCAACAAACAATACTTCAGAGATTAAGTAATCCAATGCTAGCAATTAGAAAGTTAAACCTGCTAACATCAAAAGCCTTTGTGAGAAGATCTGCAACATTGTGGTCTGTGTGAATCTTAATCACTTGAATCAACTTCTTCTCATAACAATCTCTGATGAAATGGTGCCTTATCTCTATGTGCTTGGTTTTAGAGTGAAATACTGGGTTCTTCACAATACAAATGGTGCTTTCATTATCAATGAAAATCTTGGTGTTCATGAAATTGAATCCATAGTCAAGCATCTGATTTTGGATCCATAGCACCTGTCCACAGCAATTAGCAGCAGCAACATACTCTGCTTCAGTAGTAGAATTTGCAACTATAGTCTGCTTCTTACATTGCCATGAAATCAACCTCTTGCCAAGAAATTGACAACCTCCTGTTGTGGATTTCCTGTCAAGGCTAGCTCCAACATAATCACTATCAGAAAAAGCTTCCAAGTTAAATGGTGAATCCCTAGGATACCAAAGGCCCAATTTAGGTTGACCTTTCAAGTATCTAAAGATCCTCTTCACAGCATGAAGATGTGACACTTTAGGAGTAACTTGGAACCTTGCACAAGCACAAACAACAAACATTATGTCTGGCCTAGAAGCTGTTAAGTACATCAATGATCCAATCATTGATCTGTATAAATGAACATCCACACTATCAGCTTCTTCATCCTTGATCATTGCCTTGTTAGGGTTCCCATGGGAAGTGCTTGTATATCATTCACATGTGGACTGAAATCAACCTCTTCAATTATGTCATCCACATATTTGTCTTGGCTAATGAAGATTCCACCCTTCTTCTGTTGACTTGTACCCTAAGAAGAAAGTGAGTTCGCCCATATACCACAGGAATTCTCATGTGCCTCAAACCTTCAAACTCATCACATAAAGACTTCTTATGTGTACCCAAAGATGATATCAACTCACATACACCTAAACTAACAAGATATCACCTTGTCCTTTATTATGAACAAAGTCTTATCTATAGTGCCTCTTCTAAATCCATTTTCAATTAAATAGGTAGACAAGGTCTCATACCAGGCTCTAGGAGCTTGATGTAGACCATATAAAGCTTTTTCTACCTTATATACTTTGTCAGGAAACTGTGGATCTTCAAAACCAGGAGGTTGGCAAACATATAACCTACTCATATAAGAGGCAAAAACTCTATACATCCATCTGGTACAATACAATAAACCCCTTAAAAGATGTGCATAGGCCAAAATGTACCATGATTTGCTTCTATCCTAGCAACAGGAGCAAAAACCTCATCATAATCAATTTCCTTCTTCTGGTATAACCTTGTGCAACCAGTCTTAGCCTTGTTTCTCACACAATCCCTCTCTCATCCTTTTTGTTTCTAAAGACCCATTTTGTTCCAATGGCCCCTTGCCATTAGGTAGATTTAACCAGTGTCCAAACCTTCTGAAGTTAAAATGGTAGAAGCTCCTCTTGCATTGCTTCTATCCAGCTTGGATCTTCCAGAGCTTGAATCACTTTCTTGGGTTCTATTTGAGAGAGAAAACATGCAAATAAGCAGTTCTGATAATCTTTATGATTTGTTCTCCTCTGTTTATTAATGTAACACACCATAGCATGTTCTTTAGAAATCTTGGTCATTCTCCTTGTTTGAATAGCTGAATTAAAGTCTCCAATGATCTGGTCTTTAGGATGATCCTTTGGGGACCCCCAATACAGGTGTGAGTAATAGGACTGACATTATGGTTTGTAACCATGTGTTGAGTCAGTGAGCCTCTGCACCACACTTCATCCATCATAACATTATAAAAAATTTCCAGTATCATCCATTGAAGTCACATTTGAAACAGGTGGAAGTGTAAATGCATTTTTGAAAGGAGAAAATCTTTCAAATAGATGTTCCTCAAATGCATTAGAAGCTTCAGCAGCATTAACTAATGATGATGGATCATCATTAGTAAAAGATGGTCCAGCAGCACTAACAGGTGTACTAACAATATTAATACTATTAGTGTTGTTAGGATGTACGGTCTGCTTTTCTTGTTGAAGTAGCCTTTATTTGAAGCTCCACTTTCATCCATTTCAGTAGTCTTATCTTCACCATCTTCTTCACTGACCTTAGGATCTTGAGAGATTAATGGATCAGTTGTGCAGATAGGTATTAGGATGTATTCTTGTTCAGGTTCTGTCTTCTTACTATTCAGTATGACCGTAATAATGTTAACCTCTAGTTATCCTGCAATACCATTTGTTTGATTTCCCCTGCAAACAACTGGCACATAGTTCATAGATATTGTCAAAGAATTAACATCAAAAAGCCAATATGATCTATTTCCTGTCACATTAGGTGTATTTTCAAGAAATCTAACGTTTAAGGTCTCTTCAACAATCCTAGTCCTCTTGTTAAATACTCTCATGGCCTTGTTAACTACAGAGTACCCAATAAAAAATCCCTCATCAGATTTTCCTTCAAACTTGCCTAGATGATCCCTGGTATTTAAGATGGTAACAGGACACCCAAAAGGTTTCATAAAATCTATCAATGGGGGTCTCCCACGAATACGTTCATAAGGGTGTCTTTGTTAGAGGACTGTAATAATAAGACTCATATTAGTCACATAGCAAGGCAGGATAAACTGTTTCAGCCCAAAAGGTGTTGGCAACTTTTAAGAGTCAACTAACATAAAATCTAAGCAGGCCTCTATAGTGTTTCAAACCTCCTCTCAGCAACACCAATCTGCCTGAGGGAGTCCTAGCAACACTGAATTCCCTCTTAATCCTCTTCATTTCACAGAACTGATTCATTACACTATTTTTAAACTCAGTTCCATTGTCACATCTGATAACTTTTACTTTATGGTCAAGTTAATTTTCTATTTCAGTAATGGATGTCTTAAATATCTCACTAGTCTCATTCTTAGTGGCCAAAAAGAATACCCAAGAAAATCTACTAAAGTCATCAGTGCAACTAGGCAATAAGACTTTTTCATTAAACTCTTAACATTTATAGGACCAAATAGATCCATATGAAGCATATGTAAGGGTTTGCTTAGATTGAGTTCTCAAAGTTATGGCCTTACAGGAGGCTTTGTGTTGCTTTCCTTTCTGACAAGCAACAAAAGAATGGGTCCATTTTCAAAAACTTTGAAAGGTAAACCACTAACAAGGTTTCCCTCACAAGTTATTTCCTGTTTTTAAAGAGTTTATTGTGACCTACCTCCTATGCCATAAGTCGGATTTCATCATTGTGGCCTTAACAAAGAGGCAAGTTAAACCTTTAGTGGGAACAACACTCTTTAGGTCAACACTGTAAATGTTATCCTTTCTTGGAACTCTCAGCAAGACTTGACTTTCATCAAGTAGCTTAAAGTCCCAGAAGATAAGAAAGACAATCGAGTGTCAGTAAAAAGGAAACATTATCTTTTTCCACATATTTGTGACACACTAAAACAAGTTATAACTTAAGCTCCTACAAAAGTACACATTATCAAGAATCCAATGTTTCTATGTTTGATTTTACCTTATCTAGAAATTATACCTTTACCATCTCCAAAGGAAATAAAGCCACCATCATAATCTTCATATTCATTAAGATAGCATTTGTTTCCAGTCATGTGCCTTGATCAACCACTGTCAATAACTCCTTTTTCCTTGTACTCTTCCAGTTGTTGGGTTTGCCCGGCACATAAAAAATTAAGAGACTTAGACTCATTGTGGATATCCAAGCCATTATAGACTTGGATTTGCCTCGTGCATCAATGTAAGAATATTTCTTGAAAGTATTTGATGCACTAATGTTTTTGGCTTTCCAAACCCAGCAAGCTGAGGCTTTAACAACATTAACCCCTTTTTCCCTTATTTTCACTTACTACTGCTCTATCCTTAGCAGTAGTATCTTTTACCCTGACAGTATTAACTTTTTAATTGAAAATACTGTTTTAGTATTCTGAATACTTGTTAAATGGCCATGTGACTTGTGAATATCCCCTTTTATAACCATTTGATATTGATCTAGGATGATTCACAGTTGGTTTTGAGCCAGCAGTATTAACTGATCTAACAGCAGTATTAACACTTACACAAGCAGTATTAACACTTGCACCAGCAGTATTAATTGTTAAAGATCTTTGAAGCTCAGATTGTTTGGATCTTATATCTAGGATTAACAATAACATTGAACATAGAATATGTATAGCGGAATTAACATAAGAACAATGATATTTAACTAGGTGTTTCTTCATTAATAACCAAACGTTCATAACAGCCCTAGTTCTAGATGATCAATATAAAAGAATGAAACAAAAGGACTTAAACGCAAAACTAGAATTCTTCAAAAGATGGAAGATTTTGAAGATTCTAAAAGATCTAGGTTTACAAAGGATAAGAACAAATATAATTAGGAAACAAATAATATCTTCCTAACTTTTATCTTTATCTTCCATATCTTTTATCTTCTTAAGGAGATCTTTTAGAATCTTCAAAATCTTCCATCTTTTGAAGAATTCTAGTTTTGCGTTTAAGTCCTTTTGTTTCATTCTTTTATTCATTTTGTCACATCAAATCAAGAATTCCCAACAATCTTCCCCTATTTGATGATGACAAAACAAACAAAGTTGTGTACAAACTTCATCATAAAGCCAAAGCTTCCCCTGAAGTTGAGATGTAATCATCTCCCTGAATGAAACAAAACTTCCCCTTAAGTAGATTTCTTTTGTACCATGCCACACCATTGTATCTGTTAACATCTTCTTCCCCTTTTTGTCATAATCCAAAAGGGGACATATGAATATAAGCAACTTTGATCTTGACCACTACAAACCAATATCACACTTCTAATCCAACCCTTCTATCTCCTCAAATTACCCACCATTAAGCACAATAAGAAACATGAACTTGAGTAATAGAAACTCACACTAGTAGTAGTAATAATGACTAGCAGTAGTAAAAACCTTCGCCTCAATGATGCATGTAAATGGGAAAACATTTTAACAATAAGCTTCCCCTGAAACCCATATGTTAACCATTTCTTGAATATTTAATTCTGTAGGCTCTATGTAATGATCACTGATGAAGAAAATTAAGTATAACGAACTTGATGCTGAAGTAGAATAACCCAAACTTGTGTCTTATGTCTTGTACTATCCACGTGACACCAAACTTATAAATAAATCTGTGAAATATAAGTAGATCGCAAACTCTTGACAAAAACCTCATCTTCTGTGAGACACCAGACCAAAGTGATAGCAAATGTGAGCATTGAGCATAATAAGAGAAATCACACACCTTTTCTAGATTTTGACAAGTCTTCGTCACATCGTTTCTAAGCACGAACAAGTTACCTTTAAAGTTTAACACCCACTTTAAGATATGATAAGAACACGCATCCAAAAAACTCCACTTCAACTTCAAATAGGTGATAAACAATCTTCTTCATAACCAATTAATCCAATAAATATGAGCCTTTAAAACGTTTAAGAACATTTAAAACCAAAATCCAAAAACCAAACAGTAACAACCAAAAACAAAAAAACTTGGTTTTCTGTTCTGTTCGACATCTGTGTGTGTGTGTGTGTATTGTCCGATATCGATCAAAACGGGCAGTAGTAACTGCTTTCCAATAGCAGTACTAAAATACAACGAGCAGTATAAACTTTCTTCAAGCAATATTAATTTTCCATACCTGCTTGAATCACAAAAACTTGGGTAAACAAGCTGCTTTAATCTTCCTTGTATCAGTAGTAACACTTAACTCATCAAACTGCTTCTAATAATACAACAACAGTATTAACGATCAAAAGATAAGACTAGCAGTACTAATAAATTCAAACCCATACTTAGCAACACTTTATCTGTCACAAAACTGTCGCTAATCTGTTACAAAGCTGTCGCTAATCTGTTACTATATAGCATTCTCCCTCCTCCCATAGAATTTAGTGACGCTTAATCTGTCACTAATCTGTCGTAATGTGTCGCAAATCTGTGTTCTCCTTCCTCCCATACTATTTTGCGACACTTTATCTGTTACTAAACTTTCACTAATTTGTATACTCCTTACTCCCTAGCTTATAGTGACACTTTTTAGTGTCACTAATCTGTCACTAAAGTGTCACTAATCTAACAGTAGTAACAAATAAGCTGGCAGTACTAATATAAAGCGAGCAGTACTAATGTTGTATTGGCAGGATTAACTTATATTTGAACCCAAGCAACAATAACTCATTTAATGAAGAAAAATCATCAACAGTAGATGTATTCAAACCACCAGTATCCTTAGTCGACTATAATGTCTCCTCCACATCAGATCCATCTTCCACTCCTGTAGATGAAACCTTATGATCCGTGTAATTAAAATTACAAAAATCACCAGTCGATCACAACAATACACGCCTTGCTTGAGATGATATTCCAATCTTGTCACCTCAGCATGTGAGGCCTGTGATTTTTCATGAGTCAAATCAAACCTTATAGTTAACCTACTGTAAACCCTAACAATATGAAAAACCCTAGTTGCGTTAAATTGCATCACAGCCTGTGATTGATGCATTCGGGTACTTAAAACATCACGAACAATCAAGATCAGCAACACGTTTATCACAACACGTTGATACCCTAATAAGTACCCGCAACAAACCCTAAAAATAATTAAGGTTACTATAACACCCTGTGTTTTCAAGTCTTTGACGACGTTGATAAATCTAATATTCATCTTTTGTATTTATACGCGTTTGTTTTAATTGTAATCGATACGTTAAATCGCGTAAGCTAAAAATTAGCATTCAATGTAAACGGGCATTAAACGATTAAATGTTTACATCAAGCAAGTGTTATATGATTATTTAGAGGATAATTATTAACTTTGTTCATTTTATTTTTATTGGTTACGTAAAATGCTTACGTTTCGCGATAAAGTACGTTTAGGCCTTCCCGGAAGCACGTTAACTTATCTACGCTTCATCCAATACCCAAAATTTGTACCCAATACTTAAAGTTTATTTAAATCAAACTCTACCATGTGCAAGTTATACATTTTATTAAATCTATACTACATTATACTTCTTATAATGCAAGTATACATTATATAAAAGATCAAAAGGCATATCCAAGCCATCCCCTAGCATAATTTCATGTACATATAACTAGGAAGCCAAGATAGGTGATTGGTAAGTTTTATACACGTAAAATATATAATAAATATACTACTTAGGTAAATTCTAACTCATCACCTTTAACCAAGGTAAAAAGTTAAGACTTACAAAAATATTAAAATATATATAAAATACGTATATTAAACCGGGTAAGTATGATCACCCGGGTC
>BQNB010211982.1:0-10161 GCA_026074375.1 Tanacetum coccineum
CGTTTCGTAGATAAGGATCGGCGTACCCATGTTAAAGAAACGTTTCCGCTCTTCCTGGGGACGTTTCCCAAGCGTTTCCCGAAGTTTCCCCGTTTCCTGGCGTTTCGGAAACGCGATACGGCTTCCCGGCGGCGTTTCCGTGATTCCTAGGCGAAAAGGCAAAACGGCATTTTAAACAACTTTGTAGTTTTACCCGAGACCCAAAACTCGACAGAAATGGACGAAAACGCCCTTCTATCAGGTCTGATGCAACTTAAATAAAACGAAAAACGCAGATTTTGCTCTAGCTTTTAGACCCGTCATTACTCATTTTTAGACTTGGTCATCCTCGCTAAAAATTAAAACGGCATTTTAAACAACTTTTTAGTTTTAACGGAAGGCCGGTTAGGACCAGAAAGTGCCCGAAAAGTCACTCGAAAACTGCATCAACAACTAATAATAAGAATAATGTTGAATTATTTTAAATGATTTCTAAACTTCCGATGGCCATATAAACTTCGTTTTTGAGAGTTACGGGTCGAATTTTATATCAAAACGACTGTCTCAACAAGTACTAACATATTTTTAAGCCTAACTTTTATAAAAATATTTTTACAACATCCTTAAGCCACATTCTAATTTTCTGCACTAAATATATTTTTCGACACACCTCAAAATTTCAACCAAATTCCTCAAAATTCTCAATCACTACGCCAATCCTACTCCCCATCATCTAAGTTATTATACCAACACCTTTCAAATGATCACAACTTATATACACACATGTCTTATGGATTCCAAAACAACAAAAATAAATTATACTAATGGGCATATAAAAATAGCATTGAAAAATGCTTCAAGAATACCAACAACACGAATAGAAAGTAAAACAGTGTATGACGTCCTTGACATAAAATTCAATATGCAGGATAGGAAGGTTTCATTGGCGGTGCGATTCTTCAAAATCAAAAGATGTCCAAGGGGAAAAGAAGGATGAAACATTAACGAGTCGCGCTCCCGAAGCAAGGAGGTTCTTATGGAAAAGAATGATAGAAGTTTATACAAGTAAATTTGTATTCTAATCAACGTCACATTCTAGACGATGAGTTACAAGAGGACAATTGCGTTCCCGGAGTATAAACGAGTGTTACAACTCAGGGTCGGAAAGTAAATGACCGGAAGGATAAAAAATTTACATAATATTCGGATGTGAGTCAAACGGTGACATGAAAAGCCAACAAAAAGATTGTGAAAATTCCACAATATTATTCAATATGATTTCAGGAATTTATCTAAGATGTTTCTCGTAAATAAGCGCACCCGGTCGAAAAGCAAGGAAATCTATATGGATAGCTTAAAAGGGTAAATTAGGGGAAGTAAGCAAAGCGAGTAGTTAAAAGACAATTGTACAACATCAATGGATAAAACACTTATGTAATCCTAAAAAATCATACCGCAAATGTATGCACAACTGATAAAAGTAAGTCGGGTAAAATATTCGGTTCAAATCGAACGATTCATAATGTATTGGTCCTTACACACAGATATGACATGCAATAACGGCTCAGGAAAATGAGCATGAGGAGTCAGGACACAATCCACGCTGGATAAAAAATATGTAGGTCACTTACATATTTAAACTTTATGCAATATATGAATAAATGGAAATGCTATGACAATGAATATGATAAATTAATCACTCGATTTATTTTAAAAATGTAATTAATCGCGTAATGATCTATTTAAACATTGTAATATTGAATTAGGTTAAAACATGTGATTAATAGAATAATGATTTATTTAAACATCTACATAAACATGAAAACTTTAATATAAAGTTTTGATTATCGAAGAATATCTCGATATAAATCATAGTATTTATTTAATAAATACTAAACAATATTGTATTCATGAATAAGGAATACTAAAATGGTAATCACTTGAGGATGACTTGAGCGGGCATGAGGAGTATTTTGCGCGCGAAAAAATTAGAAAAATAAAGTTATAGTTTAGGTACAAAAATGTTTTTGACCTAGTTATCTATAACTTATGGCTCTTGATACCAATCTTTAACACCCCCAAATTTAAAACAAGATTCGGGTCCAACAATGGGGTGTTAATAATAAGTACAACAGTCATATTTTATATAGAACGACTCAAAAAGAGACATTATCAAGACATGCTCCATTCCACAAGAGAAATTTCAGAGTGCAGTGTTGTCCCAACCATACATAAACATGACACAAGTGTTTTAACAAAATATAAAAACATTGTTCGAGGAATGGAAATTATATAATTCAACAAAAGACATTTTTATGCGCAACATCCTCCTCTTCGTTCCAAGCTCCAAGTCCCTAGCCTTGATTACCTGAGATAAACACGCTTAAAAAGTCAACAAACATTGAGTGAAATTCATAGGTTTAATTAAACATTAAGATTAGAACACAAATATTTAATCATCGGAAAAACTTGTGGATCAAACAAGTTTAATAGATAATGCATTGAGCTCGTGACATTCGATCCCTTTGACGAGAACAATTTAAGTATGCCCCAGAAGGATTAGGTACTATTGCTCATATTACCTACTATTCTATCATAATATATCCGTTGAAAGTGGGTGTTCCAATAGGATTCATACCCCGGACGGGGAGTCACCCCACAGGCCTATTTATTATCCTAGTGTCCACCCATCACAGGAAATTAACTGTTCACGATATTAAGGTCTTTAGCAATTGGTACTCAAGCATTAAGCATACAATTCGGGTCCAGCATAACGAAAACAATTTGTGTTCTATTCTATAAAATAAGCATGTATCTCCTCGAGGTTTTAGGAACAAGTAAAGTAAAAGGCGAGGGCTATGAAATCACTCCGTATGTAGATGATAGAAGAGAAACCGAATATTGAGAAGATGACTCCGAAGATTATTCGAGACCTATAAAACAAGTCGCGACTTAGAATATTGTATAATATCATAATAATAGAATAATTATACAATACTAGATAATAAAATCCGAAACAAGAACAATATTGCACCACGACTAAACTAATGTGTTTTTATAAAGTCTAATGATGTCTAACCTTTTGTCATATCAAAATAAACATTTACTAAGTCTCGCCCCTTAATTCCTATCTCAATCTTAAATGGTTATACCTTTTATTTTTCCAATCCGTGACGTAAAAAAGCCAAATTTCTGGATTTTAGTCATTTTCCTGCGAGCATAAATCCTAAACCATAAAGCTTTAGCCCTGAGGCCTTTCACCTGAAAGGCCTTGAATTCTACTTTCCAGAACATCAAGCCTCATATTCCAATTGTTTACCAATTTTTAGAAAAGGACAAATTACTATCGCTAACTCAAAACAGAAAACGTCCTTTTGCAGAATTTAGCCATGATAACAGGACCATATCTCTCATTACATAAAAGATATGAAGGTGAGGTTTTCACCCATGGAAAACCACATGAATGTAGTTTTCAAAACATTAAGCCAATCATTCAACATCATTTAACAAATCAACGGAATTAAAACCTTTATAACCTGAAGGTCAAACCAGATTTATTACTGAATTTCTTAGTTTTACCGTTTCTAGTCATAGAATCCTAAACAAAAGTAGAATTGAGGTTGGTTCCAATTGGAGAGTTAGCTTAATGATTTCTAGCATCCAGCAATCTTTAAACCTTGACCTACTGTATAAAAAATTATGGGAGAAAACTGTTTCCTACAACAACTCCAGAATTGACCTCCTAAGTAAAATGACATAACTGTCTCACTACGGGATCGTACGGAGTATCAATTTTCCCCATTGAAGCTTAGACTCCTTCTATCCAAAAATATGAAATTTTCTAATAGCTAGAGACCAAAAAATTTGGGGACAAGCCTTGATATCTGCTGTCCAAACAGTCCGCAAATTCCTATTCTAACTCAATCAATAACACATATAAATTCAATTGGAGCATCACACGGCAAATTACTCAATGAAATCTATCCCATAACCATTATACCTCATATACACTAACTTACCAAGATCAATTTACAAAAATACATGCATGATCATAATCATAAAAAACAAGAACATGCATTCTCCAAAAAAAAATCAACAAGTTAGGGTTTGAAGAAGAAATTTACCACACAAAATAGAGGAAAAGGATGATCAATCACAACACAAATGTGGTGTTGTGGGCTGCCGACAGCACAAGAGAAAACCAAACCTAGAATGAATCTTTACTTCACCCAATCTTGCTTAAAATTACTTCTAATCCATCTCTTTAAATTCTTGCAACCTTTAATCAATTAAAACCCCTAAAACCTCAGGATCTTCAAAATCTTTATTTTCTTTAAATGACTTGCATGGTTGATTCAAGTAATAGGAGATTAATTAGGGTTTGATTTAGAATGATTGAGAGTGGAATGGAGATGTTTTCAGTGAGTTTTGAGATGGAGAAGGTGGTTTTGGGTTACCTGTTGTCGAACCAGAAGAGAGGAAACAAAGGAATTCGGATGGTTTGCTTATTTTTAGGGAGTGTGTGTTTTTTTTAATCGTTGGGTGAATTTATATAAGAGATAATTATAGTTACCAAAAAAAATATAAGGGGGATGTGGGTTATGTTGTGGTTCGGCCAGATTTTTGAGGGGGAAGGGAGTGGGCTTTGGTCCATTCCTACTTAACTACTAATACTCTTAAATCTCGGGCCTTAAAACCTTTCCTAGCATGATACTTTTTCCTAAAACGCGATTTTCGTCTAGGTGCAATATAAAACACAAGAAAAACAAAAAATACAAAAATAAAAATAATTTGGCACTCAAGGCCCGTATACGGAGTCATTGGTTTCTCGGTCGTTAAAAACGAATAATCTTCAATTGTAAAATTCGCGAGGGTTTTAAAATTGACGATTTCAATAAAAATCGATTAAGAAAATAAAATGAATGATTAAAAATTTAAGATTTAATTATAAATTTAAATTAAGTAATGACCTTAAATACGAGGTTTTAAATTTAATATATTTTTCACAATTAAAATACAGGATCCGTTAATTTCTCGATCGGTAACGATTAAAGATAAAATATAGAATTCGCGAAAGAATTTAATGACGATTTTAATAAAAACCGACTAAAATAATAAAATGAATTATTTAAAATTTAAGGAATAATTATTAATTCAGAATAAGTAGTGACCTTAAATACGAGGTTTTACAGTATGAGCTTCTTTTATGATCGTTGGCCAGTAAAAGCCAAAATCTAAGACTTTTTTAGCTGTGGTAGTGGGTCCATATTGTCCACCGGTGGGTCCGTGGAGACATTGATATAATATAGTACGAGTTTCTGGTCATGAGACACATCGTCTAATCAAAGCGTCTAAACATACTTTGAAAAGATAGGGTTCTTCCTAAAAGTAGTTTTTTAAGTCGGAAAAGAATTTGTTTTTCTGTCGGTACGTCATCCCTTTAGGTATTATGTCTCCTGCCAAATAGTTTTCAAAGTCTGCAAACCATGGTATTTATTTGGTACTAATTTCCATAAGGGTTTCGCCAGGAAAGTTGTCATCAATTTTATTGTCTTGTCTTATCATTTTCAATTCGTGATAAGTGATCGGCGGCGACATTGTCTGTACCTTTTTTGTCTTTTATTTCTATATCAAATTCTTGCAATAGCAATATCCAACATATGAGACGTGGTTTTACATCTTGCTTTTTGAAGAGGTGTTGATGTGTCGTTGTGTGGTGTATATTTTATTGTTTCAAGTTTTAAATTTACATTTTTCCGACTCAACCAAAAACAACACTTTAACGGGCAGTGTACCCGATCGGTAGTAGTTTCGTGGTAAGTAGGGTGTCGATCACTGAGAGCGAGGTTAAATCTATCAATTTAATTAATATCTTGGTTATCTAATCTATGTTAATTCTATTCTAATCCTATGTTAAACCTATGTCAGTAATCCTAATTCTAACGGATAAGGAGGGGGTTTTCCAGCCTGAGAGACTGACACGGTTTGTGTTGGTGACTACAATCAATTCCAGACACGTTAGCCCAGCGCGAGCTAATAACAAAAAAATATAAAGCGAATCAGTGAACCCTTATATAAGCAAAACTGTATTAACCTTATTATCCGATTAGCACGTTGGTTTTGGTTTTATTAAGTGCAATGATTTCTTCTCTCGAGGTGGAATGAACATTCTTAAGACTTAGAGGACTTACATCATCCAAAACCTAACACATAATTATTCACAATTAAAGCATCCACATAAAGCATCCTTATTTTCTGATTATAATTTATCTTAGGGATTAAAGCAATAGTGATCTTGTTAAACCCTAGCTCATAGAGACTTTACCCACTTACCGCTTAATGGCAATCTATACACTAGTAGTCCACTTGTCCAACTATCCAATGGAATCAGAACGTTATTTGTTGAATTATCTAGGTCACCTGCTAGTCAACATGATCAATAAACCATCGGCAATATCTAATTAACTAGTTAAGCCCGAAGCGTATCCTAGACACAGACTTAGAAGGACAATACTTGTGTAACTATTATTCTAGATGTATAAATTACTATATGGAGAGCTATCTCGGACTCTAGATCCGCTTGGTCCACTTTGCTAGATCCAGTTGTGTCACACCCCGCCTAGGCGGAAACACGAGGCGTAACATCATGGATATCATCACAACACAATGGTGTCGAAAATAGAGAGAACTAAATGAAATAGATAAACTAATGAGACACAATGTGTCATGACAATATCTAACACAAGATAAAGGTTTCTTGCATTACGATAGCAAAGTCATACCACAAGGAAACATAATCCAAAAGTCTAAACAATCAATAAACAACCAAGTATCAAACAATTCAAATGCCAAAATAAAAACTCTATGAGATAGACTCAACATGCAAGCCTACAGTCTCACTAGCCACTCTTCCTAACTTCATTATCCTCAAGACGATTACCTGAAAATGATGCTTAAAAACGTCAACATAATGTTGGTGAGAGTCATAGGTTTTAAGACACGATAATCAAATCTAACTGTAAATTACTGTGATAATAAAGAAAACATTGCAGGACAATAAATGAACTATCATACAGGCTAACATGCAAATCCAATCAATCACACAAATACCCGGTAAACGACTATAAGACGTCTCATATCGTACCAAGGTCATTGTGGTTACCCCCTTAGCCCAGGCATAGATACTCCTAAAGTAACCTTCCTGCTCGCTAGGCCACAGTACCATCCACTAAATAAGCCATGGATACCCACAGGTGACCCCCCTGACTTCGTTCGCAATTCTCAATATCACATCACAAAACATGTAGCACACAACATACAATAGTCACGTATAGTCCGTGCATCTTTGACAACACATTATCACAGTATCAAAACATTTCCAAATACTTTGCATCATTTCCACCCCAATAAATCATAAGAAAAAGAGGGGCTATAAAACTCACCCGATGTACAAGCAGCTTCCAAACAATATCAACACAAGCTACACAATACAAATACAAACGTGATACACGAGACCAAGATAAAAGATCAAGTCTATATAGCACTCATACGATGGATGTCTAAGGGTTTGATTAACCATCATGGGTCACCCTGACATCATGCCCAACCTTAACCTCCTCATTAACACGTTACATTAGTTAACTACAATTTATTCGAAAATGCAGAATTTTAGTGTGTCTTGACTAACTTAAAAACATTACTTGATGACCTTTATAAATTATACCAAAAATCATCTATGTTCCTTTATGTGTTCTCTAACTACCATTTGATTCCCAAAATCTATTTACATGCACAAGTACTCATAAGAAAATCAAACTTCAAAACAATCCCAATTCAGACCTGCACGCGCACTAAAAAGTTTATACTTATTAACCATACTTAGACATAAAATTAGAAGCTATCCTTCTGGGGTTTCTTTATATACATATGGAACTTAACTACTGTATAAGGGCTAAGCTTAATTCTAATTTTAAGTTAGGGTTCCACCCTCACAAACATGACCTAATTCTGACCCGTATTTACTGTTTTGACCACTTTTGTTGCAACAATTATTTGAATGACTTCCCGACCTTAAAAACCTTTGAGGCCAGATTTTCTAGAAAGTAGACTCTTTTGGATTATTCATAGACTGAAGAAACATATCAATACACATTTTTATCATCTAGATATCAGTCGTTGAACACGACCCAAAATTCTGCTCAACCCTAAATCAAGTTTTAGCGCAAATCTAACCTAACCGATTGCATGAACATGACCCTAATCAAGCCCTAATCACTCTAGTATCATTAAATATCATTAATATTCTGTATTTTTATGAAACCTTAGATCCACCATCATAAGTGTTACATGCATGCATTATTTAAACTAGGATGAACACACTTACCTTGATGATTAGCACCTAAACAACACTCTTGGTTGACTCTTAGATCTAGCAATGAAAAACGATTCTTCTTAGGGTTTTGGAGGCTGAGTTCGACGGAACAAGGGGAGGGGAGGAAGGGATTATGAGCTAGGTTTGTGTGATATAACTCTAAGTAACCCTTATCCTTTTCTATTTGCCATTTGATAAAAATTAAAACTCCAATCCTACTTTTTTTTAAAACCGATCGGCCCCTTAATAAATATATATTTTTATTATTATTTTTTAAAACTATTAATTAACTAATTTACTTCATTACCTTAATTTTTTATAAAAACCTAAGCTAGTTTGATTAAACCTTTTTACTTAAACGCTACTTACTAAACTTTCTAAATATAACTTTCATTTCACCAAACCACTTTCCATTTTTAGAAAGTTTGCTACAAAATTCTATATTTCACTCACCTATTTCATTTTTAAAATGCCACATTTCCCATAAACGCTTAACACTTAATCATCTAACTATTGACGTAGCATTACATGCAATACGTCATTCCTTTCCATTATCACTAAACATGAACAAATGAAATACACATTACCCAACACAACCATACTCAAAATGGGATGCCCAAACACCTCAAAATGATATCATGCACATACTTAACTCACTTAGCACACATAAAATCACATAGCACAACACTTAAACACATAAAATGAACCCTTTGCCATTTCTAAAGGTATCACTAACCTGATTAAATCACGGTTGTCATAGTATCCCCTCCTTATGGAAATCTCGTCCCGAGATTTAACTAGTTGGTTTAATAGCACGATCAACAAATAACCGAGGATACTTAGACTTCATATAGTCTTCGCGTTCCCAAGTGAACTCGGGACCACACTTTGAATTCCAACGAACTTTCACAAGTGGTATTCTGCTACGTTTCAAACTCTTAACCTCACGATCCATAATTTCTACCGGTTCCTCAACAAAACGTAAAGTCTTGTCGATTTTGATTTCAGTCAATGACACATGTATATTAGTATTCCCTAAACACTTCTTTAAATTTGACACATGGAATGTGTCATGTACACCAATCAATACCTCAGGCAATCTCAATCGATAAGCTAAAGGGCCGATCCTCTCAAGGATCTCAAATGGTCCAACATATCTCGGTGCTAACTTACCCTTTTTCCTAAAACGCATCACACCTTTCCACGGTGACACTTTTAACAACACATTCTCTCCAACCTTGTACTCTGTCATCTTACGTCCACTGTCCGCATAACTCTTTTGACGATCTCTTGCCGCTTGGAGCTTTTCCTTTATAACCACTACTTTATCAGTCGTTTCCTACACCAATTCAGGTCCAATCAAACTACCTTCCCTAATTTCAGCCTATAACACGGGTGACCTACATTTTCTTCCATATAGTGCTTCGAACGGAGCACACCAAATGCTAGTGTGATAACTATCATACACGCCCTTAACATATCCTTTAATGTTTGAATTTTATGCTCACTCTGTCCATTTGTCTGAGGGTGATAAGCCATGCTCATATCCAATTGCGTTCCTAAGGCTTTCTGAAATGTTTGCCAGAGACGTGATGTAAACTGTGCATCACGATCCTAAATAATCGACACAAGCACTCCATGACGCGCGACAATTTCATCGGTGTATAACCTCACCAATTTCTCCATACTATAATCTTCATGTATTGCCAGAAAATGTGATGATTTGGTCAATCTATCAACTACAACCCATATCGCATCGTGCCCACTCCTTGTTCTAGGTAACTTTGTAATGAAGTCCATGGTGATGTTTT
>BQNB010211983.1:0-10161 GCA_026074375.1 Tanacetum coccineum
TGAATTAAATTGGTAATCTTATGGGACTAATTATCATATGATCAATATATGATTATATGATAATTAGAGGTGTTAAGAGGTGAGCTATGGTTGTTTTAACCATTGTTATAGTAGTTGGATTATGTGTATTAAGTGTTTATGTTTATATTATTTGATTTAGATTGCAAGTGAGGATGATGATTATGATGATGATGATGTTGGTATAATGCAACTTAGCTTTTGAGCTAAAGTAAGTAACTTGGTTACTATATGCTTAACATGAAAATTATTATGTTATGTGATCATGAATGAAAGTGTTAAGATATGTTATAGTTGCTTATAAAGTGTGACAAATTAAGAGACTCGATAGTTTGATGTTATATAACTAGCTATGGATTATGGAAGGATTAAGGTATGTGCTAATGCTTCTATGTGTTATATGTGTGTTATAGATATGTGGTTATAGTATATGTGATTTTATAGCATTAGCATACAAGAATGAATGGTTTAATGTTGGACTTATTGTTAAGTGTTCATATTGCTAATATGATGATTGGCGTGTTAATCATGTATTAACCAATTACTTACTAAGCGTTTTGCTTACGTAATAGTTAACCATATTTTGTAAGTGCTCATGGAAAGATGGTAAGTACTTGGATTAAGGCTTAAGGTTGGAAGTGCACAATGGAAGAGTATTAGATTATGTTAGAGCTTAGTGTTAGATACCGAGCTCAAAATAAGGTTGGGCCCCCGAAGTGTCATAAGATGGTTGTAATGTTATTTTGAAGTGTCAAAGTATTTTATTATTCTCGAGGTTAAAGTGGGTCAAAGTCATTTGTTATAGTTGTGTGTTATAGTGTATGCAAAATAGGTCAAAACGGGCGTTTGGTAAACCCCGTGAAGTATGCACTTATGGGTCATTTAGATCATAAAGGTTTATGAAAATGATGTAATATGATATATTAATAATTTTTAAAAGTTTTGGTAATATGCTGAGTCGTGTAAGTTGTTTTCCGAAAATTAGAGAAAGATGTTTTTAATAAAAATTTGGAAATAGGAGCATAAGGCTTTCTGCGCCTGGGCATAAGGCTTTCTGCAATCAAAATGGTCTTCTGAGTTTTTTGAGTAACAAGCCATACGCCCTTATGGGCTGGGCATAAGGCCTTCTGCCTAAAAATGCATATTCACATATTCTGAGTACCAGATCATACGCCCTTCTGAGTTTGAGCATAAGGGCGTATGGTACTCTTCCAGATTTTTGTTAATCTTGTTTTTGTCATAAACACTAAACCGTAAGGAATTAGAAGGCGTGCCACCTGCCGTTTCGAAGGTATTTGAGTCTAATTTGTGTTGAAAATACTTTAAAGGGTTATATTATAATTTATTTTGGTCAGTTTAATAAATGTTTACACAAGGTCATTCCCAGTCATGCGTTGAGCAAAAAGTTTTAATTTTTGGTAAATTTTAGTGTCAGAAAAGGGGTGTTTCAACTTGGTATCAAAGCTCTAGTCTAAGTGAAGTAGGTTTCCATGATAGGTTTCCTAGACTTAGATCACTTGTAGTTGGTTTGTCGTAAGTGTAATCTAGTGTGGAATGGATTTGCCTTAGTTATAAGGTAATGAAATGCTTATAGCTATGAAATAAAGGTAATGCTTAGACATGGATTGTTATGTGATGTGTTACAGGATACATAGATTAAGATAATTGAGTGTGGTTAATAAGTTTAAACACTTATGGATAGTGTTGGACGTAATATTTTGAAGTTGTGCAAATGCCAAATATATGGTTAATTGTTAAATGTCAAACCGGATGACGATGTGTGTGTTATAGTATGATTGAATATAAGGCATGACTAGTAAATTTTGAGATATGAAGTGTTTAATGTTTAGATTAAAAGGATGTGACTTATAATGTGGCTAATGGCCAATAAATGGTTTAATTGTAAGTCTTGCCTAAAGAATGATAAAAGTATGTTGTAATAGGGATTGAACGATTTGAATAAATGTATAGGATAAAGAGCATGTAGTGTTAGTGAATGTGTTATAGTATAATGCGTAAAAGACATGATTGAATTAGATGGCATTGATTGCAATGTAACGCGTGATTAAAATATGATGTGCTAGAAGACATGATGACATAATAGAGGTTAAAGACTTCATGTTCTTTAAGAATAAAATTTAAAATTAAAATTGTTTAATGTATTAAGCATGATGATATAAATGTGTATGATTTACTGGTAATAAGGTCATGTGGGTAGGAAATATGATATGAAAAATGTGATAGCGAGAATGATGTAAAAGTGATGAATAGAGGTGAGGCATTAAAGCGGTTGTGCTAAAACTCTTAAGTGATATAAAATGCGCTAGATGAGTTGTAAAACATAAATCAAATCATGTTAATTTATTGGAATATGTTTGGTGAGTAAAATGAATTATTAAGCGTGTTATTGAATAAACCTATCTAAGGTTTAAATGTTGAAAAATTGAATTGACTAAATAGTGTAAATGGTGAATAGGTCAACGTGGAATTGACGGGAAGAATGTAAAGTGCAATTTAAGGGCACATAGAAAATGTGCAAAATATAAAATGGAAAAGCATCATATAGATCTTGTCGAGAATAAAAAAAATGGACGTAATAGTGTGTGCGTATTGTTATTGCTTAAGGCAATGAGAATTGGAAAATGGTAAACTGTACTTAGTGATAAAAGTGCATGAACAATAAATGTGTGAAAATATAAATATGTCAAATAGCTTGGATCCATTATGTTGTTATAGACGACTCGGGGAAGCGTTATAGTGCTTGTTACAGAAATCCTCCGGAGGGATGCGTTATAGTAAATCCTACGGATATGTTATAGTAATCCTACAGGATGTGTTATAGCCCCGAGTAAACAAGTGAATGTTATAGAAATCCTTCGGGATGATTTAAATTTGCCTTTGCCGACAAGGATTGCCTATTTCCTTGGCATGTGTTATAGACCATTCGAGGAAATGTTATAGTGAAATTGGATCCAATGCTAGAAACGAGAAAGTAAAAAGTGGAAAACATTTGATTTTTAGTTAAGGAATGCGATGTAAGAAAAGGTACAAGGTGAAAAAGGAATATAAATGTTGTGTCGGAAATGCTTAAGTAGGATGATTTATAATCTCCTTATTTAAATGGATTGGGACGCCTTTTAATGTAAATAACGAATTGTAAATGAGTGGGCTTATGTATACCCAACATGGCATTAGTACAGGTAAGAAATAGAAAAGTGAAAACTAAAAGAAGTTTAGAATAGTGAAGAGATAAGTTAGATGGGGAAGAAATTAAATGATGAGTTAAGTGTGTAAACAAAATGCGAAACCTAAATTATAGGTATCTAAGAAAAGAGTAACGAGTTAAGAGTTTGAGTTGAAGTTATAGAATGTCTTGTGACACTGGGTAAAATGTGAGAAATGACCATGATAAACGCTATGTGGTAATAGCGTAATTATGTAAAATGTGAAAATATTAGTCAAACATTGACTTGTGTGAAGTCAAAGTAATGAATTTTCCAAGTGACATGTAGTCCTTGATGAAAAATTTGAAAAGAAATCAAAGTGAACATGGTGCTGTAGTGAAAGAGTTGATAGGATGATAGAATGGGTATGATAAAAAGCGACACAAAAATCATAGTTTCGTTATAAAGGGGTAGACTTGAGATAGAAATATAAATGAAATAGTTTGTTGTAAGGAAATGGCTACGTTATAGTATAGTTAATGTTGCAAGATCATGTAGATTGTTGCAATTCAAACGATAAGTTTAGGGCGTGTTAGGATAGAATGAGATTTAAGATGTGAATAAGTGTGGTGTATGGACATAAACGTTAAGCAAATAGATTTTCGAGATGAAATCTAAATAAGGAGTGTATATTTGTAACACCACAAAACCAGATTTTAAGTATTTAATTACAAAAATGGCCATTGGGTAAGTTTGACTAAGATTTTAATAGTTTGAATGTGTTACGTGATTGGTTAGTCAAACCGGTAGTCAAACTATAAGTCTAGACATTATGTAAATGGTTATAGAAAATATTATGTGTTACAACTTTGAAAATAAAAGACTTAAAGGACCAAAAGTGTCAATAAGTCAAACTTGTAACTAACTCATAGTAAATCCATGGCACTTTCATGAGACTTCTTCATTTGTGTGGAAGATATGTGTATCGACATAGAAGGAAAAGAAAAGAGAAGGAAACATGCTTCTTGATGATCAAGTGAAGAAGATTACTGTTTCTATGTTAAGGGTCAAGCCCTAGTAATGATTCCTACATGTAAGTAAACTCTTATTTGAGTTTAATTTGTAATTAAGAAATTAGAGTTCATATACCTTAATTAGGGGAATTGGGTAAAATATGTGTTTAAGCTAATTAAAGAGTATAGTAATTATAGGATAAGTTTTAGTGAATTAAATTGGTAATCTTATGGGACTAATTATCATATGATCAATATATGATTATATGATAACTAGAGGTGTTAAGAGGTGAGTTATGGTTGCTTTAACCATTGTTATAGTAGTTGGATTATGTGTATTAAGTGTTTATTTTTATATTATTTGATTTAGATTGCAAATGAGGATGATGATTATGATGATGATGATGTTGGTATAATGATAACTTAGCTTTAGAGATAAATTAAGTAACTTGGTTACTATATGCTTAACATGAAAGTTATTATGTTATCTGATCATGAATGAAAGTGTTAAGATAGGTTATAGTTGCTTAAAAACCACGACGAATCAAGAGACTTAATAGTTGGATGTTATAGAACTAGCTATGTATTATGGAAGGATTAAGGTATGTGATAATGCTTTTATGTGTTATAGGTGAGTTATAGATATGTGGTTATAGTATATGTAATTTCTATAGCGTTAGTATGCGACAATGAATGGTTTAATGTTGACTTATTGTTAAGTGTTCATATTGCTAATATGATGATTGGCGTGTTAATCATGTATTAACCAATTACTTACTAAGTGTTTCGCTTAGGTTATAGTTAAATATGTTTTGTAGGTGCTCATGGAAAGATGGTTAGTACTTGGATTAAGGCTTAAGGTTGGAAGTGCGCAATGGAAGAGTATTGGATTATGTTAGAGCTTAGTGTTAGATACCGAGCTCGAAATAAGGTTGGACCCCCAAAGTGTCATAGGATGGTTGTAATGTTATTTTGAAGTGTCAAAGTATTTCATTATTGTCGAGGTTAAAGTGGGTCAAAGTCATTTGTTATAGTTGTGTGTTATAGTGTACGCAAAATGGATCAAAACGGGCGTTTGGTAAACCCCGTGAAGTATGCACTTATGGGTCATTTAGACCATAAAGGTTTATGAGAATGATTTAATATGATATATTAGTGATTTCTGGAAGTTTTGGTAATATGTCGAGTCGTGTAAGTCGTTTTCCAGAAATTAGAAAAAGATATGTTTTTGGTTAAAATCTCAAAATAGGAGCGTAAGGCCTTCTGCGCATGGGCATAAGGCCTTCTGCAATTAAAATGGTCTTCTGAGTTTTCTGAGTAATAGGTCATACGCCCTTATGGGTTGGGCATAAGGCATTCTGCCTAAAAATTCATATTCACAGATTCTGAGTACCAGACCATACGCCCTTCTGAGTTTGGGCATAAGGGCGTATGGTACTCTTCCAGATTTTTGTTAATCTTAGTTTTTTCATAAAAACTAAATCGTAAGGAGTTAGAAGGCGCGACACCCGCCTTTTCTAAGGAATTTGAGTCTAATTTATGTTGAAAATACTTTAAAGGGTTATATTATATTTATTTTGGTCAGTTTAATAAATTGTGACACAAGGTCCTTCCCGGTCATGCGTTTTTAGTGAGTTTTAGAGTCGGGAAAGTGGCGTTTCATCGCGCGCCAACCTTGAGTGGGGGTTGGATGTTGAGGTTATGGCTCCACTTTCATTCTTGTCCAATACTTGTGATGCGTGGGTGCTTATTAACCCTGGTGGGATTTTCCATGATTATATGGGAATTGAAAAAAAAGAGATTCTTGCATCTGACTTTTTATCATCTTCTAAATACTATTAGGGTGAATTTGTCGTCCTGATTTGAGTCTTAAATATTACATTGTATTACTGCGCGGCGGTTATGCGCATGGCCCGGGCGGGGTTGCCATTGTGTCCCATGAATGCCGCAATTTTACGTATGGTATGTAAACTTGTTTAAGGAATAATTTGAGATAGTTATGTTATTCGGTTTCCTGTGTTAAACGGTAAGGACCCGGTGGTATGATTGAGAACATGAAGTTCAGGTAACACTTAGACAAATTATCTTTGTAATGTGTGGGAGTTACTTTGTGTAAAGGTAGTGCCCAAGTGTATGAACTAATTTGATAAAGTTGTGAGATGTCTTTTATTTATAGTGATGCATTATGGTATTGAGATAAACCTTTTGAATGATGATCAACGGTTGTGGGGAGGTCACACATTGATCATCCAACGAGCAAACAAGGATGTTAATACAAATAATGCCTATAAATGTTATTTATATTTTTTTTTACTCCTCTACGTTTTGAAGATGACAAAATGTAAAAACATTCACGATAAAAATAAATGGTTACATGTTATTAATCATAAATTTCCATTTCGACACAAATCACTTAAGGTATGGATAAACAAATCATTAAACATGATTAGTGATCAAGAAAATAATATTTTTTTCTTAACCATCTCATTTCTACAAAACAATTTTTACAAAATAAAAAATATACAAAATAGTTTTATTAATAAAAAAAATGTTTTTATCTTAACATATAATGTTTGAACTTCAGTTTTCCCCCAAAAACAAGAAAATAACATACAAGATCAACTCTTCCCTACAAAAAGGAGCAAAAAAGGGATCCGTTAGTCTTAGTCGCGCGGCCCCCTTAGTGGCCTTGTTACGGCCCCAGACTATATCTGGGACCTGACATGGTGTGGACCGCCACCAGGGAATGTTGCATTTCCCTGTCTATAAATACTGCACTCTTTCCTGCAGAAAAAGAATTTACTATTACACGAATTTTTTCAATTCTCTTTCTCTTTCTAAAACCCTTCTTTCTCTTACTAAATCTCTTGATCACTAACATAGTTTAATCTTGATTCAAGTGATCCAATCTCATCTTCTATTCTCCTCTCTTCTTTCTATCAAGTGCAAGAGAAGAACATTTGTATTCGCCAAGAAATGAAATGTTATAGTCCAGTGATATCTCATTCTATCTTCTAAGAACCAAATCTCTATCTTGGTTATCTTGCGTGATTGTGTAAATCGGATAGTGTATAAATCTGATAATGTAGATCTTGTGATTGGGTAGTGTCTGTGAAGATTTGTGTAGGATTGGTTCTAACTAAGATTGGGACTCGACATTTAGCTTAGTGTCGGAAAACTAACGTAAGCGCGTGTAAACAGTTTTCTCGCCTAAAGAGGAGCTTATGTGGACATAGTGAAATTAGAGTCGGGAATACCTCAGCGGAGTAGAGTCAGGGGGCGGAAGAGGAGCTTCGTAGCCGATAACCACTTAAAATCTTGGTGATCTTGGTTGATCTGTCTTTACCTTATCTTTCTGTTTATTGTTATGTTTCTCTTTATTAGTTTGTATTGTTATTACAAGTAGTAGTACCTGATTGGTTCATATTGTGATTGATTGAACATATACTCGAATCTAACAATTTTAAAAGTAAAATTTTAAAACGCCAATTAACCTGTAAACTATTCAACCCCCTTTCTAGTTTCCACAATTGGTATCAGAAGCCGAGGTCACTCAAGATTTTTAAAATATATTGTATTTTAAAGCTTGGATCGATCTATGGATTCTGACAAATATCTAGAAGGCCAATCTATGCAAAGACCACCACTTTTCGAAAGTGATAGTTTTATTTAAAGGAAAAATAGATTCGAAACATATGTAAATCAAATGATCTTTGATATTTGACATTGTTATTACCAAACTTTGTTGATTTTCAATCCTATTGAACTAAAACCCTAATAACCTAATTTGGATGAGGTTATCCCTTTTGAAAAAAAACAAAGTGTGATCTAAAAAGAGGCTTGGAGAAACAACAACAGAAGCCAAAAATGGTTATTTACAACGCTTTGCCTAGAAAATAATATTAAATAATTTTCATGTGTAATACGGAAAAAGAAATTTGAAAAACTTTGTTAATCACCCATCAAGGTAATAGCCAAGTCAAAGATAACAAGATTGACCTTTTGGTACAAAAATGTGAACAATTCGTCATTTCTGAAGATGAATCTATAGATAGTGATTTTGCTAGGTTTAATACTATTATTACTAGTCTAAAAGCTCTTGATGAAAAGAACTATGTTAGGAAGTTTCTTAGGGCTCTACATCCCAAATGGGGAGCGAAGGTCACGACAATTGAAAAGTTGAAAGACTAACATCACTATCCCTTGATGAACTCATTGGAAATCTAAAAGTCCATGAGATGATCATCAAGAAAGATTCTGAAATAGTCAAAGCTAAAGGAGAAAGAAAATCTCTTGCTTTAAAGGCTAAGAAGGAATCTACTGATGAGGAGTGTTTGACTTCCAAAAGTAAAGACGAAGAGTACGCCATGGCGGTTAAAGACTTCAATAAGTTCTTTAAGAGAAGAGGTAGGTTTGTGAGACAGCCTAGGAACGACAAAAAGACCTTTTAAAGAAGCCGAGACGACAAGAACGACAAAAGTGAAAGGAAGTGCTTTAGATGCGGAGACCGAAATCATCTTATTGGAGAATGTCCAAAACCACCGAAAGACAAGAACCAAAGAGCATTTTTCAGAGGCTCTTGGAGTGATAGCGGTTAAGAAGATGATGAAAAAGCTAAAGACGAAACGTGTCTCATAGCTCAAGCATCAAATGAGGTATGTTCTAATTCCTCTTAATTTAGTGATGAAAATTAATCAATAGTCGATTTTACTTTAGATAATGAATATGATAAACTATGCAAAATGAGTTTAAAAATAATCACAAAGAATAAACAACTAAAAGCTATTAGAAATAGTTTGGAAAATAAGCTTAGTGAATTAAAATTAAAATTGTCTACACTCGAGAAAAACAAGGGAGTTGATCTCGAATGTACAAATTGTCAATCACTTAAATTCGACAATGAAAAACTTAAAGAAAAAGCTCTTAAGCTAACTCAATTTGAAAAGAGTACTAATTGTTTAAATGAAATGTTGAGTAATCAAAAACCCTCCGGTGATAAATTGGGTCTAGGATTTAATTCATTTGAAGCATCAACAAGTGGGACTAAGAAAATCAAATTTGTGAAATCTCAGAATGAAACGCCTTCTGGTGGCGGTCCCTCAAATACTGAGGGCGGCCCCCATAAAGCACAGACGGCCCCCAAAGCAATTAAGGGACCGCCTGCCTATTCATCAGAATCTGAAAAATCCGTTTCTTTTTAAAAATCCATTTTGGGTCCTAGACCAAAACATATAATGGTAAACAATGTTAAAATTCCCGTTGCTAGTGATAATGAGGTTAAACAATTTTATAAACCATCGCTAAAACCCAAAGTTAGATTTTATAAACCAAATTTTGGATCAAAAACTCCACCACCTAGAAGAGTTAATAATCATTATCCTCGTTCTAAGACATCGCAACCAAAAAGAAATGTTGGTCGACAAAACCAACCTCATGGCTTCCCCGTAACTTGGAATAACTTCCAACCTCAAAGTTACATGCCATGGAGAATGTGTCCTCCATTTCCACATCCTAATCAAATGCAACAATTGCATGGGATGTTCAACACTAACAACTTTGGACCCATGAAATATTAAGGACCAAATGTTTGAGTTGTTGTCTTATATAAATAAATATGCCTTGGAGTCGACTTGGAACCCGATGAGTAGAAAAAAGTTAGTGGATGCTCTAAACACATGAAGGGTAACCGAAAGCTCTTCTCATCATACAAGGCATACAATGGAGGTAACATAATTTTTGGTAGTAATCTTCGTGGAAACATCATTGGCAAATGTACGATTGCTAATGACTCTCTCAATATAGATAATGTGGAACATGTAGTAACTTAAGATTTAACTTGCTAAGTGTAGGACAAATATGTAATAATAAATGTAAGGTAACCTTCTCTGAACACGATAGTGAAATCACTAAGGATGGTAAGTTTACAAGTAGAGGTATTAGGAAGAAAGGCTTATATGTGATGAAAT
>BQNB010211984.1:0-10161 GCA_026074375.1 Tanacetum coccineum
TACTTATACACTTTCAACATAACACTACAACTTCTATTACATACTTTAACTTTCAACCTTTTTCGTACTTTACATTTATCACCCATTATTCTTTCACTTTTCCTTACGTTACATTTTTACTTCTTTTAGCCTTGGATCCAGATCATTATCACATTCCCTTGAAGGGACTTTAACTGTACCCTTGCGGTACCATTAACATTCACTTTACACTTTAACAAGTTTGGCCATCCTGGAGGATACCATTACATTCATCATTAACATTCTTAAGCTATCCCCAAGGATACCATTACATTTCACACTGGATCCAAGCTATGTTTAAATTTATCATTCTTTACCCTTTTTTTCATTTACGTACTTTTCTAATCATATACTTTTCCATTTCCACTTTTTATTGCCTTACGTAATTTTAACTCACACTTTATCATCTTTCATTATATTTTACAAGATCCAAATGATACTTGTCAATCTTATATATTACATATTCACACGCATTTCCACATTGCATTAATTGTTTTCCTGTCAACCTACGTTGACCTCATGATCAATTCTATACCAATACATCCTTTTAATCTATTAAACTTTTTCACGTATATAAACCTCATATTTGGTTTACCTTAAGACACATTCATTAATCCATTTTACTCATCATACATCCCCTTCGTATATCTACATGATTTTATTTATTCTTTATTATTCATATACGTCTTGTAATTAATCATATCATACTAACGCATTATACTTTATCATGTTCTCTACATTACATGACTTATCATACTTCAACCCTTTATTAGTAATTCATATAAGCACTTACTCTCAATACATAATAATTTTCCTTTAAGCAACCTTTTTATAATTCAAACATTTACACCTCCACTTACCCCTACCCACATATTTTCATTATGACATATCTAAAAT
This sequence comes from Tanacetum coccineum, assembly GCA_026074375.1. Classification (NCBI taxonomy): domain Eukaryota; kingdom Viridiplantae; phylum Streptophyta; class Magnoliopsida; order Asterales; family Asteraceae; genus Tanacetum; species Tanacetum coccineum. The sequence goes on from BQNB010211984.1 coordinate 916, forward strand.
GCAATCTTATGCGTTTAACTTAGCTCAAGCACTTTATAATCTCATATCATTATACATATCATACATTATTTAAACTCATAAATAACATACCATAGACCTTTCATCACATAAACATATATATACACACAGTGTAAAAACATGGAAAAAGAATTTAAAAAGCACTCTCCAATAAGTTGTTTATACATTCATAGCCAGCAATTTTATAATCCATATTATAATCATTTAGTCTATGGAAAAATAACATATATCATTTTTCATAATCATTCTATATCTAAGCATCATTATAATCATAGCCACAAGCACTTAATCTACCTTATAACTAAGGTATTTACATTCTTCGCTACTTACACTTACGACATACGTATCTACAAGTGGTCTAAATTTAGGAAACCTATAGTGAAAACCTAGTTCACTTAGATCGAAGCTTTGATACCAAGTTGAAACGCCCCTTTCCCGGTCTAAATTTGATCAAAAATTAAAAACTTTGCTCAAACACATGACCGAGAATGACCCCATGTTATCCTTTATTTAAACTGACCAAAAACGATTACAATTCAATCCTTAAAAGCATCTTTAACATAAAATAGACTCAAATACCTTCAAAATGGCGGGTGACACGACTTCTAACTCCTTACGATTCATTTTATACAAAATAAACAAAACGATCAAAATCTAGAAGAGTACCATACGCCCTTATGCCCAAACTCAGAAGTGCGTATGGTCTGGTTCTTAGAATCTGTGAAAATACAATTTTAGACAGAAGGCCTTATGCCCAGCCCATAAGGGCGTATGACCTGTACTCAAACTCGAAAGACCATTTTGATTGCAAAAGGCCTTATGCTCCTATTTCCAGATTTTACCAAAAACCCAACTTTTTACATCTTACTCTACTTTCTGGAAAACAACTTCCATGACTCGACAAAACACCAAAATACCAAAACTTCCAGAAATCATTAGCATAACATATTACATCATGTTCATAAACATTTATGGTCTAAATGACCCATAAGCATATACTTTATAGGCTTTGTCAAACATCCATTTTGACAATTTGCATATACATAAGCACACAACTATAACAATGACCTTTACTCATAATATACATCCACGTTTACATGACACTTTGGCACTTGACAACATTTATTAACAAACTGTTATGACACTTAAGGGTTCAACCTTGATAGAGCTCGGCATCTATACTAAGCCCTAAATGCAATTTAATACTCCTATTCATTGCTTCTAAATCTTAGCCTTTTACCAATTGTTTTACCTTCTTTGGAAGAACCTACAAAACGTTAAACAACTAAATCGTAAGCGAGACGCTTAGTAAGTAACCCGACATAGTATATTATCACATAAGACATAATCAAATGCATTATACACATATATATAGGTACACCAGTTAATCATCCACATAGTCATTCACAACATCTTAGAGGGTGTTTGGCAATGCGTTTAGAAGTGGATTATTTGCTTATTTCAGTTTCAAAACGTGAATAATCAAATTTGAGTGTTTTGCAAAAGAATATTGATAATCAATTTTTTGCGTTATCGCACACTCAAAACGCAGTTCTAAAACAGCAAAGGGGACCTACTATTGTAAAACGCCTTTTTTTATCTATATATGTAAATTACAAAAATACCCCCAACCACTACTATCATCTACTTCATTTGTAGACTTTTTTTTGTCACAAACCCTCCTATTCCATATCACAGCCTCCATCTCCTAATGCCATAAGTTCTTGAATTCCAACATTCTCAGGTAACTATCTACTTAATTTTAGATCTACAACAATCTAAAATATTAATTGTGAAGATAAAACTAATGTTTATCTTTGTATAAATTTTCAGTCACGTTTTCTTTCATTTAGATATATGTGTGATTTCATAAAATAGCAAACAAAGATGATTTATATATGTGTATTGATTCTTTTTTACTAGCCGATGTATCTTTATTATGCGAATCTTGTGAAGTGTTAACCTAGAAATGTGTTTATTGGTTTCATATAAAATAAAGGTAAATTATAAAAGGTTCTTGTAAAATCAATATATGAAGTACCCTTTTTTGTGAAGTCATTAGTGCTGAGTAGTATTTTTATTTTGGATTGTTTAGATCTTGATTTTTATCTTATTGAATGTATTTTAAAGTCTTGGCTTACATTTATACCCATTTAGTTGAAGTCATTTTAGGGCGGTAGTATTTTATTGAGGTAAATTTAAGGTCTTGGCGGCTAATATTATGGATTGTGTGTGAAGCAATGTTTCAAGCCTTTTGTATACTATGGAAACTAGAAGGGGGGGTTGTATAGATTACTGCTTTTTTAATTAGTGGGAATATGTTTGTTTATAAAAAACTTAGATTCGACTTTATGTTGCATCTCAATATGTGCACAATATCAACAATAAAGTAAGTAAGTAAATGACAAGTTATAGGATAGACAGAGATATCGAGTTAGAAAGATCAAACCAAACACATAGGGATTTATAGTGGTTCGGTAACGAAGCACCTCTTCGCCTAACTCTACTCCCCGAGCACCAAACTTGAGGGTTCTCTTTACTATGTCAACAAATCCTGTTAGTGCGGAGAAAACTGTACACAACTAAGCTTACAACGATTTCTGACACTAGCAGATGTTCGAGTTCTAATCCTTATCGAGAACCATCTAACACAAAACCTTTTGTATTTTGAGGGGACTAATAACTACTACCATGCCCTAACTTCACAACAATTCACTACTTTGCTTCACTATACTATTCTCTATCACTTCCCTAATTCAGTTCACTTCCATAATAACTTCACTATGCTTCACAACTTACTACGCTTCACAAACTTTTACTATGCTTCACAAGCTTCACTTAAATCCTAGACACTACTATGATCAACCAATCTTGACTACTACTTAATAAATCACCATGATATAAATATACCTACAATGTATTACCACAATTACCTATTACACACAACTATAATACACATCTTCACAATATACACAAATGATTTACAAGATATAGCACAACTTCACAACAACACCAACTAAACTATAACACTTCTTGACTTGATAATAAGAAGTATTCTTCTCTTGCACTTGAGGAATTAAGCTTGGATCAATTAAAACAAAAGCTAAGATTAAATGACTAAAGGATTGTAGGAGATGTGTGGACTGATTTTAGACAAAAAAGAATGAGTGCAAAAGGTGAGAAAAACAGTAGGGAATAGTCCAGTATTTATGGGCAATCTGGGGGGAATCTTTGTCTGGCCGGTCTCCTTAATTAGGGTGCCGGCCCCCTTATAATTAGGGGATCCGACTGTGTAATTTAAGGGTTCCGGCAGGCCAGGCGCTCCCTTTTTTGGTCTTTCTAGGGGAGGTGTTTTCTTAAGAACATTTATAGCGTTTTTATGGTAGAAAATTTGAAAATCAAAATTTTTATTTAAATACAAACATTTCTTTAAAGCTAAAATGTTTTGTAAAAGTTATAAAAATGTTTGTGACATTTTATAAAAAAGGCGAGGTTAATAAAAAAATCTTTTTGATCATTAAAATGCATTAAGCATTGATTTATTCATACCTTTAAGTGATTTAAATGTTTGAAATGGAAAAATTTACTATAATTACTTGTTAGAATAATTTTTCATTAACCTTTTTTTTATATTTGTGATTATCAAAACGTCGAGGAGGTCGACAATATATTAATAACGTTTTTGGGCATTACTTCCTATCAAACAATCTCTCCCCTTATTGCATGATATAAATCTAAACCTCATTAATGTAAATTATCTGTAAACAAGTATTAGGAGTTTTATTTCTTATTTACTCCCCCTTTTGTAGAATCTAAAAACGGCTTCGTCGAATGTGAATGTTAGTGAAGTCCGTACATAATAAATGATTCCCCTTTATGTGTACTCCCCCTTGTTCGAGGGCACCAAGGAATTGAGCTATGATAACTTTGCTACAAAAAACAAGTTAAGAAGAACAAGATAACATTTCTAAAAATATAGCAAGTAAGAGAAAAAATACTAGAATCAGTGAGTTATTAAAAAATAAAGACAAGAAGTACATAAAGATTAAAGGACTTAAAGAGCATTCATTAAACTAAGACTTGTGTATAAAACCACATTCATGCATACATCAAATTAATAAGATTATGCTTGAAGCATATTGGATACAAGAATACATAAAATATTAAACTACAAATGCTCCTAAATATTCCTAGATATTCCATAAGACTTGCTTGCAAAAGGTTTGGTTGACAAATTATTTGAGAAGGGTAAACATGGTGTATGTTTAGTTTGGAGAAAGTGATGGTGGTGGAGTGTTTGGAATGGGAGGTTGTGAAAGCATGTGTTCTATGTAAGAAAACATGTATTGGAGTTCATCTCTTCATCCAATGATATGAGAGTACGGTTGTGAATGCAACACAAGCATGAATCTCCATGAGCTTCAAGAAGGTTCCAAGGAATGGGATGACCAAAGAGAGGTGGAGAGGGGTGGAGTATTAAATTGAACATCAAGTGGAGTAATTGGTGAAAGGTTGAGAGTGATGTCCATTGATCTACTTTCTTGAATTGGAGGTGGTGGAGGAACTCTTGGAGGAGGAGATGTTGGTGAGTTCAAGTAACCATTAGTTGATGGTGATGTGGAGGAAGTTGGTGATTTGGGTAGGTAGTCAATGGAAGAGGAAGAAGTATCTTTAGTTGATGGTGTTTTTAAAGGTGCATTTGGAGCACTAGGTAATGGGAGTTGATATTTTGATGATAGGGTTTTAATGTCATCTTGAGTTAAATCCTCAAACAATTGTTTTGGTGGAATGATGCTGATTCTTGGTCTTTTGGAAGCTTTGGAAATAGAAGTTCTAGTGGATGTCATGGATGTTTATGGTGGTTGATAACGGATGAAGAAGATGATGAAGTGGTGGTAAATATTTAAAGGGAATTTATTGGAAGAGAATAGTTTGGAAATGGAATGAATTTGAATTAGTTTAGGGATTTCTAAAGTATGTCAAGCTTTCTGGGTAAGGGTAGCTGAGGCTAGATAAAAGGAAGTCAAAAGGTAGAAAGAAACAGTAAAACTCGTGATCTGGGTGGCCGGTCCCCTTAATTATGATGCCGACCTCCTTATCTTTAAGGGGACCACCCTTATGAATTAAGGGGGCCGCCCATCTGATGTTTTTCAGACGACCCAAAATTTGATTTTCGTAAAAAATTTGTGGGAAAGGTTGTGTGTTGATGGTCAATTTGTAGCAAGTCCTATGTGAACATCTATATGCATGAAACCAAGTATATCATGTATGTATGCAATTACTAAAAAAAATATAAGAGATAAAAATAAACATTAAGAACATACTAATAGCACATAGTAATTAGAGGTTCTAAGCAGTGTTGCAAAACAAGGTCTACGAGGCCGATTAATCACCGTTTACGCGCTACAAGGCCATCGACCTTGCCGATTTATGTAACAAGGTCAAACAGATAGGTCAACCGTGGTCAACGGCGATCAATAGTGGTCATTGGTGGTCAAACTTGCTGGAAACCTTCTAATTTTGCCAAAAGTACCAAAAACTTACTGGAAACTTGTTTTGATCACTTATAGTAACTTTTTAAATCTATTACAAGTTGTTTTAAAAAAATCTTGCCAATAATAACCAAAACTCACCGGAAATACACAAAACTTGCCAAAAATACCCAAATTTTGCCAGAAATGTCAATCCGATTAATCCCGCCTAGACCGATTACAAGCTACAAGGTGGTCGACCGCCCGGCTAACGATTCACGATTTTTGCAACATTGGTTCTAAGTAAGCCAAATAAGTTCACATACTTCCGACCAAGTCGGGTTGTCATCACATAAGTAATTAAACATAAACATAAGTTTACATAAAGTCCTAAACAAATTATTCTACCAAGCTAATCATCATTTAACATCTTCATTTCTTTTTCTTCCCGAAGACTCTTCGCAATGCCTTGCCAAATGATTTGAATCCACCTTTAAGTTCCGTATGCATTTGTTGTGTTTGATTGAGCAAGTCGGTTTGACGCTCGAAGAGAAGATCATCATCTTGTTAAGAAGAAGTGGGAATGTCGTATTGTTGGTAATCGAGAATTTTGAGAGAGTTTAGGTAGGTGGTAGGAGATGGGGTACTATCACGAGAAGCACCATCATCCTCATCATCATCTCCTTGGCGAGATGAAGATCCACGGTTATGATGGGCGGATGTTGATGAGACAGAGTGACGGGCTTTTCCGCGATCACTTTGGGGTTTTCGAGTTTGTTTGAGAGCAAGTGGACACATGACCCGATCAACAATATTGTAAATGCCATTGTCAAGATGGGGGTAGTGTTCCATGATGTGTCGATAGAGACGAGTTAAAAACATGCTATAAGGAAGATTGTCAGTTGGATTGGATCGAGCACATTCACTTCTTTTGACAAAGAAGTAAGCAAGATTATATTGTTCTTCGGCAACAATACAATACAACATGTGAGCGAGACAAGCCGGAAGATGGTCCCGGTTGCCTCCTAGTCCGAATACATTCTCACGAATGAGTTCTTCCCAATGCCTCATGTCTTGTCTTAATTCTTTGGTAAGAATTTGATTAGGAGTGAGAACGACACTTTGACTTTTGATGGTGTGGTTCAAATCGACACGTTCAATTTGAAGAAATCGACGGATATCATCGGGAGTAGGAAGATAGGTGTGATATGGTCCCTCGGTTTATTGGGAGTATGCAAGAGATGCAAGGTCCCATTCGTTTGTAAAGACGGCTTGATCATTATATGGAATTCTGAGAATTTGACCGAATTGTGCGAGAGAGAGAGAGAGAGAGAGAGAGAGAGAGAGTGATGAATTCATGTTGGATCATGAATGAGATAAAAAGATAAATGTATTCATCGGTTTGGACTTTGACTTGACTATAAAAGTCTAGAATGAATCGAGGAACGATTGACTCATTGATTTCAAAAAGACAATTAAAGCGAACATTGGTGAACATTTGCTCAATGCCATTGTATTTGAAGTAGAGTTGATCCATGACTCGACCCTCGTGAATGCAACGGTTTTCGATTGGTTTATAGAATTGAGCAAGAATGGGAGAGAATTTGGGTATTTCGGATACTTTAGGGATATAGGATTTAGTGTGGGATGTATCACCAACGGTTGCTCGAGGCATGTTTATCACCTAAACAAGACAACAACAAAATAAAATATTACTACAAGTATAAAAAAATTTAAAACGACATATGTGGGACAAAGATTACTTCGACTCTAAAAATAAAAACCTAAGAAGTAATCCATACGTTCCCTAATTTATTTTTGACTCAATCTAGAGTGTCGAAAAGAATATATATTGAACTATATATTTTGACATCTAGTGTAATCTTGTCAAGTATTGTGATTTAATAAGTAGGATGTAGATTATTTCTATCTTAGATTAAATTTCTAAGAAATGATCCAAACGCTCCTTTATCAACACAAGACTTGACTAAGATCGTCGAAAAATATACATTAAGTTGTATATTTTTCCGACTAAAGTGAGTTCATTACATATGACTTGATGAAAATGAAATGGTGTTTGTTTTGACTCAAGACCATGTTTTAAAATGTTAAACCAAACGCCCCTTTATTTTATAGTTTTTATCAAATGTATCAATATATATGTGAATTATATATCTTAATGACTTATATAAGTTAGTTATATGTTTATACATGTGACGTAAGTATAGTGATGGTCATTTCGACTCTACATTATAATCCTAGGATATGAACCAAACACCCCTTTATTTTTATAAAATTTTACCCATTGATTCGAAAAATATATATTGAGTTATGTATGCTTTGATAATCAATGTATGATCATGTTAACGTGTTTTTGGCGTGAATCAACAATGTATAACCTTTTGGTTTGAGAATTTCAAAATTTTGAAAATGTATATATGTTCTTAAGAAATTTTCGACCCAAAAAAAATTTGATTCAATCCTAATGGAAATTTCGAATTCCTATTACTACGGGGATCATTATAGTTATGAATTTCCTAGACCAAATCAAGAAAGTATAAAAGACACAAAAAATGAAAATTACCCAATTTTGATTAAGAACAAGATTGGATGAAATCAAAAGAGAAAAGTATGATGAATCTTACAATGGATGTTGTTAATCACGTTGTAGGTGTTTGCCCCTTGCGAAATTGGATGGATTTTGGGAATTGGATTTTGAAGTTTTTGAGTGTGTGTGTTCGTCACACCAGTAGCAGGAAGAAGAAAATAATAGAAGTGGAGTGTTTGGTAATCAATTTTGCAGAAGGAAGGGTTGTTTGGCGAATTGAATAGGCCGGTCCCCTTAAAATTAAGGGGGACGCCCAAATTAACACGGTCGGTCCCTTTAAATATAAGGGGCCCGCCTATCTGAGAAAAAAAACTTGTTTTTCGATTTTGACTAGTTTTGTAAATGTACAATTATCAAAATACGTTAGGAGCTACTAGCAATATTATTTTAGATAATCTAGTTGTCGAAATAATGAAGTTGAAGACGAGAGAAAAATACTTGACATTTTTAATTTAACTTTTCGTTAAGTTAAGTAAACTTAAATAATTTCCAATAAAATAATTAAGTTTTCAAGCTTTTTGGATCGAGATGTGGTTTAGAGATGATTGACGAAACTTAATTGACATTTTAATTAACCTTTCGTTAATTAAAAATACTTTGATTACTTCGAATGAGATAATCAAGTTGTCAAGCCGAGAGAAGATTTAACGAGGATTTAGTGACGTTTTCAATCAAATTTTTAATAATTGAATGAATTAATTACTTTGGATGAAATAATTAATTGTCACGATTTGAAGTGTTTGACGTGTAGACGAGGCGGACGTCGTAGTCGAATGGAGTTTGTTTCATCCATAGTGTTTTGATGTCATGCCTTTCCGGCGTAAGATGTAAAACTAATCCTACTTATATGTTAATTATTACCCACTATGTAATACCATAAAAACTCTAATAGAATGAAAAATTTTATTGTATCATATTTATTAATGCAAGTAAAAGTTTATGATAAATAAAAAAATATAATAGTAATAATTTTCTTAGTGAAAATAAAATATACTAGACAATATTAGTAAATAATATAAAGGTTATGATGCTTCTAATTTAATTAAACATGGAGAGATTTGAATGGAATAAGTCAAAGGTAATCACGAAAGTTTCGGCAAGTTAATTGAACAGAGTTACCATATGCATGTCAGTTACTTTTCTTTTTCA
>BQNB010211986.1:0-10160 GCA_026074375.1 Tanacetum coccineum
TGTGTGTATGTGTGTGTGCGTGTGTGTGTGCGCGCGCATTTATCTACTAACTTTGTTTTATAGCACACATCCATATCTTGATTCTTTGGCGCCAAAAACAAGGGGGGCTTACATCGAGGGGGATCACTTACAAGCGTCCTACTCATTTAAATTGCATTCATCAAACGTCTTGAGTTTTGATGGTAATTTATTTGATTAATGGATCCGCTAGAGTCACTTTTCAAGGAATGTAATTATCATAAGGATGCATAAGCAAGAGGCTAGGAGATATGTGGTTAAATAGTATGGATTTGGTTAAACCGTGATGATAGAAGACTTCACTAGGATGATGCAAGCTCGCCTTTATAGGAAGATAGGATTGGGGATTGTCAAATACGATGAAGGGTTTATTCATACTCTAAATACTTCACCTCCTCCACTTTAAAATCACCATAAACCTTAAGATCATCCTCTCATACCTTCAACTTATATATTTGAAGTATCTACTTTCTTTTCATGTCTTCTTCTCATCTATCACGACATCCTCTAAATTATCCAAGAAACACAAAACCACCTCAACCGTATTTCTCATGTTGTCTTCTCATTCCTCCAACCAATATACTTGGATCACCTCACTTTTCCTCATTCCTTCAACCTATACACTCAAAGTACCTACCTTCTTCTCTTGCCTACTTCTCATCTCTCATGACCTTTTTTTAAACTATCCAAGGAACACACAATCACCTTCACTTTTATTTCACATATCTTCTCCTCATACCTCAAACATATATACCCAGAGCACGTACCCTCTTCTCATGTCTTCTTCTTAAACCTCCAACCTATATGCTCCAACCATAATCCACATTATACCTTTTTGATTTAACAAAAAGGGGAGAAGGGAGAGTGTAAATGAGTAACTTTTAAACTTTACTATGTGTTATAGTTTACATAGTTTGTCATCATCAAAAAGAGGGAGATTGTTAGTGCAAATATTATGATATTTAATCTATACGATCTCTTTATGTTTTGGTTATGACAAACATGTGACTTGTAATAAGGAATGTAAAGTACGCTAGTTACTCGTAATCACAAATCATCAATGCATACATAAATCAACATCTCTCGACATTTCAAATCTGCATCAACACCGATGTTTGTTTGCACCTGGCGTAAATCACATAAGGTATGTACAAACAATCATTAAACTTGTTGGATGATCAAAGAAATAAGTTTTTGTCTTAAATTTTATATTTATAAATATAACAAAACAATTTCTCAAAAATTATTTACACAAAATAGTTTTAATAAAGTTTTAATTTAAAAACATAAATTTAAAGTTCAAATTTTCCCCCCAAAACTGAATACAGCTCATTCAGATAAACATTCCCCACAAAAAGACAAAAACAGGAGCGTAGTCTACTAGGCGGCCCCTTATAGGGATGGCGGCTCCCAGATATATCTGGGATCGTCGGGACCGCCCCCAGTGACCGTTGGATTTTCCTGTCTATAAATACTGCTCCATTCCCAGCTGAAAAATAACCCTTTTTGCACGAATTTCTTTTAGTTCTTTCTCTCTCTAGATCTCACTAAATCTCTCTAAACCTTTGATCATTTAACTTGTTTAATCTTATTTAAATGTGATCCAATCTTCTATCCTTTCCTTCTTTCCTCAAGTGCAAGAGAAGAACTTTGGTCATCTTCAAGATCCGAAGTTATGTAGTCTAGTTAGTCCATTTGTAACATTTGGTACATATAGATCGAGTCCATGTCTTCCAATCTTTAGTAGTATGTAGATACAAATGATGTATATATTTGGATGGGTTGATTATGGGTTGGCTAGTATTTTAGGCCTTAAAATACATTGGTGAAGTGGTAGATTGGTTCTAGCTAAGATTAGGATTCGACATCTAACTTAGTGTCAAAAAATAATGTAAGCGACATGGTTTATGTGGTTAGGCCATAAAACACATGGTTTGTTATGTTGGGCCATAAAATATAACGGGTTTGGTTATACCCAAAGAAGGACTCGACATCTAGCTTAGTGTCAAAAAATAATGTAAGCATTGGTATAAGGTTTTCTCCGCCGAAAGGGAGCTTGCTGATTAGTGAAGTAACTCTCGAGTTGAATACTCGAGGAGTAGAGTAGGGAAAAGAGGAGCTTCATGGACGAACCACTATAAATCATCGTGTCGGTTTTCATTTTCTTTTACCTTTCGCTTTACTTATTTCTTTACATTTACCGCTTTACTTTTATACATGCATTGTGCTCATGATTGTATGAATGGTTGTGTATATCTTTTTAGTTAAGGTTGTGTAGTTCTTTGTGCTAAATATTGTGATTATGGTTATATTGTTAGAATATGCTTAGCTATTGTAAACCTATTATCGACACTTCTCATATAGCGTCAAACTTGATCGGGTAATTGATACAAAAGATTTAAAGTCTTTAATTGAAAACGTATTCACCCCCTCCCCCCTCTTACGGTTTTCACAGATTGTTCTTTTCGTTATCTCTTCATTATTATTATCATTTTTATTTATTCTTAGCTTAGATTGTTATATCGTTGATTCATATTGTTGTTTGGTTGAACATATAACTCGAATCTAAGTATTTTGAAAGCAAACTTTTAAAACGTAAAACGAACCTGTAAACTATTCAACCCCCTCCTCCCTTCTAGTTTTCACAATGGGTATCAGAAGCCAGGATACTCAAGATTTTTAAAATATATTGTATTTTAAAGCTTGGATCGATCTATGGATTCTGACAAATATGTAGAAGGGCAATCCATGCAAAGACCACCACTTTTTGAAAGTGATAGTTTTATTTATTGGAAAAATAGATTTGAGACATATGTTAAATCAAACTATCTATATCTTTGGCATGTTATTACCAATGGTGATTTTCAACCCATTATTCAAAATCCGGAAACCAAACTTGATGAGGTTGTCCCTTTTAATAAACAAACCGATGATCTTAAAAGAAGGCTTGCGAAAAATAATGAAGCCAAAATGGTTATTTACAATGCTTTGCCAAGAAAAAAATATGAATGAATTTTCATGTGTAATACGAGAAAAGATATTAGGAAAACCTTGTTAATCACCCACCAAGGCAATAATCAAGTCAAATATAATAAGATCGACCTTTTGGTTCAACAATATAAACAATTCGTCATTTCTAAAGACGAACCTATAGATAGTACTTTTACTAGATTTAATACTACTATTACTAGTCTAAAAGCTCTTGATGAAGGTTATTCTAGCAAGAACTATGTTAGGAAGTTTCTTAGGGCTCTACATCCTAAATGGAAAGCAAAGGTCACGTCGATTGAAGAGTCGAAAGACTTAACATCACTGTCTCTTGATGAGCTCATTGGAAACCTCAAAGTCCATAAGATGATCATCAAGAAAGATTCTGAGATAGTCAAAGCTAAAGGAGAAAGGAGATCTCTAGCTTTGAAGGCTAAGAAGGAATCTAGTGATGAGGAGTGTTTGACTTCCGGAAGTGAAGACGAGGAGTATGCCATAACGGTAAGAGACTTCAAGAAATTCTTCAAAAGAAGAGGAAGATTTGTTAGACAACCAAGGAATGACAAAAATACTTTTTAAATAAGTCGAGACGAAAAAAGGGCAAGGGTGAAAGGAAGTGTTTTAGATGCGAAGATCCAAATTATCTTATTGGAGAATGTCCAAAGCCACCGAGAGACAAGAACCAAAGAGCATTCGTCGGAGGTTCTTGGAGTGATAGCGGTGAAGAAGATAATGAAAAGATCAAAGACGAAACATGTCTCGTGGCTCAAGCACCAAATAAGGTATGTTTCGAGTCTTCTTACTTTAGTGATGAAAACTCATCAATAGACGATTTAGCCCTAGATAATGAATATGATAAACTATGCAAAATGAGTTTAAAGATAATCACTAAAAACAAAAGATTAAAATCCACTAGAAATAGCTTAGAAAGGGAGCTTAAAGAATTAAAAGATAAATTGTCCGTACTCGAGAGAAACAAAGGAGTTGATCTCGAATGCACAAAATGTCAACCACTTGAAATTGAAAATGAAAAACTTAAAGAGGAAGCTCTTAAACTAACCAAGTTTGAAAAGAGCACACATTGCTTAAATGAAATGATAAGTAATCAAAAACCCTCCGGTGATAAATTAGGTTTAGGATTTAATTCATTTGAAGCATCATCTAGTGGAACTAAGGAAATAAAATTTGTAAAAGCTTAGAAATAGACGTCCTCTGATGGAGGTCCTATAAATATGGGCGCCCCCCATAATGTATAGGCAGCCCCCAAATCAATTATGGGACCGCCACCAGTTGGTACGCTTGGATTTGAGAAAAGTGTGTCTTTTCATATATCTATTTTGGGTCCTAGACCGAAACACATGATAGTAAACAACGTCAAAGTTCCCGTTGCTAGTGACAATGAAGTTAAACAATTTTATAAGCAATTGTCAAAACCCAGAGTTGGTTTTTCAAAACCAAATTCTAGATTAAAAACTCCACCACCTAGAAGAGTCAATAATAATTACCCTCATGCTAAAACACCACAACCAAAAAGGAACGTGGGTCGACAAAACCAACCTCATGGCTTTCTCGTAACTTGGAACAACTTCCCACGTCAAAATTACATGCCATGGGAAATGTGTCTTCCATTTCCACATCTCAACCAATCGCATCAAATGCAAGAGATGTTTAGCACTAATAACTTTGGACCCATGAGATATTTGGGACCAAATGTTTGAGTCATTGTCCTATATAAATAGATATGCCTTAGAGTCGACTTGGAACCCGATGAATGGATTAAAGATAGCGGATGCTCTAAACATATAACGGGTAACCGAAAGCTCTTCTCCACTTACAAGATATACAATGGAGGTAACATCATTTTTGGTAGTAATCTTCGCAGTAACATCATTGGCAAAGGTAAGATTTATAATGACTCTCTCAATATAGATAATGTAGAACATGTTGATAAATTAGGATTTAACTTGTTAAGTGTAGGACAAATATGTGATAATAAATGTAGAGTAACTTTCTCTGAACATGATGGTGAAATTACTTAGGATGGTAAGGTTATAGGTAGAGGTATTAGGAAGAAAGGTTTATATGTGATGAAATTAGGAAATAAGCCAAAAGACAAAATTTGTCTTGCAACGATTGATGAAAACTTCACATTGTGGCATAGGAGATTAGTCCATGCCCCTAATAATGTCTCATTTAATCTATTATCATCTAAGAACTAGTTGAATTACCTAGAGCTTAAGTTTGAGATCAAATTTTCTATGATGCTTGCAAATTGAAAACAGCTCATGCTAGTCACAAAGCTAAGAAATGGTCCAACGACTAGATGCTTAGAAACTCCTCCATATGGATCTCTTCGTCCATCGCCATAACGGATATGCGAAGAAACCGCTACACTTAGTTATATAGATGGACAACTCTAGGATAATACCTGGACAAGATTCCTTAAGGATAAAACCAGAACCGTCGCTCAATTTGAAATATTTAGTAAGAAAATTCAAAACCAATTAGGATGTACAATAGTGTCAATAAGAACTGACCACGGTAGGGAATTTGATAATGAGGTGCAATTTGGAGAGTTTTGTAATGCTAATAGGATTACACATAACTTCTCGGATCCACGCACTCCTCAATCAAATGGCATGGTTGAGAGGAAAAATAAGACACTTCAAGAAATGAGTAGGACTATAATAAATGAGTCAATCGATACCTAACAAAAAGTTTTTGGTGTAAACGCCTTAGATACTTCAACTACATTCTCACTAATCCTAATTAGAGTCATCCTAGAAAAAACACCCTATGAACTCTTGAGAGGTAGGAAACCTACTCTTGATTATTTTAGAGTGTTTGGAATTAAGTACTTCATTTTAAACACTAAAGACTACCTACTAATCGGACCAAAGTATACGAAGGTTTCTGTTTTAGGATTACCCTAAAAATAGCAAAGCCTACATTATCCTTAATAAACATACTAGGAAAACTGAAGAATCACTCAACATGACATTTGTTGAAACTCCTCCACCCTCTAAGACATCACCCTTGGTGGATGATGACTTAGATGAAGAAGAAGCAATTAAGGTTACCGAAAATAAAAACTTAGAAAAATACATTGAGGATGAAACTTTAGAGATTGACGAAATAGTCAATATTGAGGAATCTAGGAACCATCCATTAGAAAATATCATAGGAAACTTTAACCAAAGAACCCTTAGGTTACAAGCCCAAAACCAAAGTAATTTTTTTTGTTTTATATCAACTATAGAACCTAAGAACGTAAATGAAGCTTTAACGGATGAAAGTTAGATAGTCTCTAGCAAGAAAATTGAATCCATTCATATGCTGAACAGACGTTTGGAGTTAGTTCCACAACCTCTAGAATTACATCATAGAAACTAAGTGGGTGTCTTTAGAAATAAGGCTATACGATAACAGTAATCATTCTGAAAATAAAGCTAGGTAGTTTGCTTAAGGCTATAATCAACAAGAGGGCATCGATTATGATGAAACTTATGCCACCAGTTTGCTAGAGTGAAGTCAATTAGGGGGGGGGGGGGGGGGATACTATAAGTCTTAGCTTGTGCTTTAATTTTAACTATTCCAAAACGGATGTTAAAAAGTGCATTCCATGAACGATTTTATCAATGAGAATTATACAGGGCACAACCGCCCGGGATAATAGATTTCATTCAAAAAAAACCAGGATCGTGTTTATAAACCAAAGAAAGCTTTATATGGTCTTAAACAAGTGCCCAAAGCTTGGTATGATAAATTAAAATCCTTTTCCTATATAAACATGTATCTAAAATGGGATGGATAGCTAAACACTCTTTTTTAATTAAGATAAAAGTTCAAATCATATCAATCGTTCAAGATAATGTCGATGACATTATAATCGGACACGACTAGTCAAGGACTGTTGATGAAGATTTGTCCAAAATCATGCATGACGAGTTCGAGAAGAGCAGGATGGTAAACTTAACTCACATTCCTAGATTAAAAATAAAACAATGAAGATGGTATCTTCTTTATCAATCTAAATATATTAAAGAACTGGCTATAAAAAATTTAGCTTAAGAAATTCCTAAAACTCCAATGAAAACACCTATGTCCATCCGATACTAAACTCAGAAAGGGAAGAGTGATGAGTAGATAGGGGGAATTTTTTAAGTACCAGTATCCGTAGGCATGATAGGTATTTATTAAACCCATAATTGGTAACGTAGGCCCGTAGTCAATGTTTTAGTGTCTGCCTTTGTGCCTGCTATCCAAAGGCTCCCAAAAACCTCTCACCTTTAAGAGGTTAACTACGTCTAATACATTAATACATTAAAGGCACTACGCACTTAAGATTATGGTATCCTAAGGGGACCGACATAGAAACCATAGTATATCCCGACTCTGATCATGCGGGAGATTTTGTGGACCGAAAGAGCACTAGCGGTATTTGTACATTCGTGGGATGTTGTTTGACATCTTGGTTCTTGAAGAAACAAACCGCTCTTGTAATATCCACTACCGAAGCTGAATACGTAAGCGTCGGAAAGGCATGTCAACAAGCACTATAGATGAAACAAGCTATCATCGACTACGACGTACGACTAGATGACGTTCCGATCATGTGCCACAAAAAAGGCGTGATTGATGTTAGCAAAAACCCGGTGCAACACTCTCGTACTAAACACATCGAAATACGTCATCACTTTCTTCGTGATAATGTCTAGAAAGGACATATCTCAATCAAAAATGTGCTGTCCGTCAACAATATCATCGACATCCTTACCAAACCCCTTAAACGTGAATCCTTTAACTATCTACGTCTTGGTTTAGGAATGATGAAACACATTTCATAAACTGTGTTAGTTCGCTTCTCTTTCTTCTAAGTCTCGATTCTAGTCTGTGTTCTATTCCATGTCGTGACAACTTGAATACTTCATCCGAAGTACTTTAAGCATTTTTAATTCGTGAAATGCAAATTAAAATGTCACTCCTTTCTGTAAAATTTTCGTCGACTCAGTCCAAAAACCCTCGCTGAGGGTGGCCCCCATATCACAGGCGGCCCAAAGCATATTTAGGCGGCCCCCTGATCGATATAGGACCGCTACCAGCAGACACATATCTTTAAAACTTAGTCAAAAAATTTCAAAACTCAAAAACAAACATCCCTTCTCCCTGCTGCAACGATGAAAACGAACAAAACAACCCAAAAACTCAAAATCAACCATTAAAACTTACATTGAAGATAAAATCAACACATACAGTCATTCCTAACATCATCAACATCATCAATTGTAAGTCATTTCATCTATTTTCTATGACAATCATGACTTGAGCAGGTTGGTCAAACCGTAGTGTTGACCTAAATGTATTTGTTGAAATGTATGGTTATGTGTTTATACGCGTTTATATGTGTTTGTGTAGGATGTGTGAGATTGGATAATCAATCCATTAAGCGTGATCGTCTCATTGGGATTGGATTTGTGTTGAATCTTGTGAAGTTTATTTCGTTCACTTTTGGTGACAAGGAAATGATTTCGGTGATTGAAGCGGTTTCGCGTTAATTGTGTAAGTAATTATACGTATACGTATTTTTGTGTTAGTAATTTAAGATAAGTTTAGATTTTAGAGGTTAATTTAAGAGAAATGTGTTATTTGATGGAGAAATTTCATTTTAATCACTTATAGTGATAATGAAATTGATTGGGTATTTTAAGAGAATTGTTTTGGTTAATATGTGGATGTCTAGGTGATGGATTAAATATAATGAGTGTATCAATTTGGGAAATAACAATGAGTTTGTTAAGATATGAGGTTTTTGGAAGACGCTTATATTTAGAAAGTGAATTTGTGAAATGAATAGTATTTTTGGAAAGTTAATTATTTTTAAAAAAGTATAGTAAATTGTGTTTAAAAAAAAGGTATGTGCAAACAAGCTTAGGTTTTATAAAAATTTAAGAAAATACAAGTAACTATATAATTAATAAATAAAAGAAAAAAAATACATAGAGGCTTATTCGGCTGGTTTAAAAAAAGAGGAAAAGGAGTTTTACTTGGAATCAAATTCTAATTAGTTTTTATCTAGGATCTTTTAGGAGGCCTATAAATACAAAAATAAAGGATCCCTAGACCCTCTATTGATCGGCCGAATTTCCAAGAGAAGAAAAAGAAGAAAATTTTAGGTTAAGGCTGGTTTTTATCCTTGTTATTTAGTCTTTTATTTTAATTAATGTGATCTAGCATGATGGATTAGGGTTTTAAACATGTAATTTTTGGCTAGGGTTTGGATTAGGGTTTTATGTTTCTGAAATTTTATGATGTATAGAAGAGATATTAAGATTTGAAAAAAAAGGTTGAAAATAATTTTTGGTTTAATCTTATCCATTAGATTAAGATGAAAATGAAGGGTGGAGATTGGTCCCCTGGTATCCACAAAAAACTTTGTATCCAAATGAACCTAAATCATAAACAATTTACAAAATACTAGAGATAACCTCAAAGAGTCTACTTTCCAGCAAAGTTGGTCTCGTGAGTTTTTATGGTCGGGAAGTGGGTCAAAAGGTCTTTACAAAATTAGTGTGTAAAACTGTAACGAATTTTAGTTTTGGTTTTGATTTTTCTAAAAATACTTAGACATCTAGTTAGAGGCTCTAAATCACGTGGAAGTTATTTTATATATTGTGTGTGACCCCTGAATTTTTGCTAAGTAGGTTATGAAGTTTAAGTGGGTTATCTAATGTCATACTTTTAGGGGGTCAGATTCTGGCCGAATTCTAGACACTTTAGATTAATGAATTTCTAAAGGGTAATAAATTTGGGAGAGCTAGGAGAGGTTCATAAGACATATATGTAGCATGGTGAATTTTGGTTAGAATTATAGAAGTGTTTAAGTGGTGCGTTTAGGGTACGTAAGTGAGTGCAATATTCTACTCATAACCAGAAAATATAAAGTGTAGCATTGAAGTGTAAATGGCATATGTAGGAGTTGGAAAAGGTTTAAATCAAGTATAGAGCTATGGTATATAGCTTAGATATCCATCATAGTTGAGGTTACATCATATTGGGTTAAATGCCTAATTGATAGTATTTTTTTTTGGAACGGCGATTTTATTAGAAACAAAAACTAGCAAGGAGCTAGATTACAAAACAATAATATAGGGGTT
>BQNB010211987.1:0-10160 GCA_026074375.1 Tanacetum coccineum
CTATGGCATCTCACCAACCTAGTGTTGACGTGTTTTAGCATCGTTTTCAGGTATCTCAGGTGATCAAATATGATGCTAGGAAAGTTTGGAAGATTCATTGAAGTTTTTTTTTCGTATGTGTTTGCATGAATTATTGGATGTTCATTTGGTTGTATTAGGTTTGCGATTCATGGTCTTTGTATTGATGATTCCCTTGTCATTAATGCAAGACACCGTGCGGATTCTTTTGTTGTTTTTCGGTATTGTCATGACACATTGTGTCTTTTATAATCATTTATGAAATTAGTGATCCTCTATTGTTGACACCATTGTGTTGTGATGATATCCATGATGTTACGCCTTGTGTTTCCGCCTTGGCGGGGTGTGACAATTGCTACTACCCTCTGCTAGTCGTAGGGAGGACAGACCCGAGGTTACCTTACCACCTCGGAAGAGGTTAGGTATCGCTCTTGGCCCAGGATACGAGGTAGGAGAGAGCTCATCTGCTGCTAGACCGCCTGGAGGTCTTAGGGCAGACTATGGCTTTGTAGCTACTATGGATAGAGAGATCAGTCGTGATCCGGAGAGAGAGGTTGGATATGGGATCACCGACTCGTGAGACGAGATAGTTGAGACCCTTCAGGGGGCACCAGTTAGTACTGACACGGAGTTGGGTCGACATGTGACAGCATTTGAGACTAGGGTTAGGCAGGACACGGATGAGGTTTATACGAGGTTAGACGACGAGCAGAGTCAGAGACAGTTATTGGCTGGTCGGCTCAATATGTTGTTTAGAGACAGACGAGCACATGCATATACACGTCATCAGATGGAGATAGAGGCTAGATTGTCCAGAGAGGCTTGGAGGCGATCGATGGATGCGAGTGATCTTGCCCGCGGATAGGTTATGTCACTGCGCACTACAGTATTGGCTCAGATGTCAGA
The DNA here is from genome assembly GCA_026074375.1 of Tanacetum coccineum. Classification (NCBI taxonomy): domain Eukaryota; kingdom Viridiplantae; phylum Streptophyta; class Magnoliopsida; order Asterales; family Asteraceae; genus Tanacetum; species Tanacetum coccineum. Next base: position 925 of record BQNB010211987.1, read on the forward strand.
GATTAGAGAGTTGCAGGATGCTGATCGTAGGAGACAGGCTGTGATTTCAGAGATGCTGAAGACAGACAAGAGGAGATCTGCAGAGATGAGAGAGTTGAGGACAACTGATCATACCCGACAGTAGCAGCTTATACAGACATTGACAGTTATGCAGTCTCTACAGAGAGAGGTGACTCAACTACTGGTACAGGTGACCACCTTGCAGGGGCAGGTAACAGCGCTACATGGACAGGTGGTAGCATTACAGGGACAGGTCACAGCACTACAGGGGCAGGTTACCGTACTACAGGGACAGCAGGGACCCGCTGGAGGTCCTGCACAGCCAGAGCTGCCAGAGGAGGCTGGTAGCAGTTCATAGATTAGATCATGTTATGGCTAGTCATTTTGTATATAGCCTACTAAGTATTACGGGTTTAATCCCGGCTAGTAAGGCTTTAGGTTATTATGTTTATTTTGTAACCTAAACGTTATGATCATTTTGTATCTGGACCATTCATGTATGTTTTCCAATTTATATATGGAATGGTTGTATTATTTCACGTCTGTAATCGAATTTGTTTATGAATGAATGTCGATTTGGTTATATCATTGTTGATTACAATTCAGTTGTATATTTCACTGTGTGATGTGATCTCACTTTATTTATCATGTATATGTCATGTCATGGTTATGATTTTATGAAATCTAACGGGTATTGTATTTTCTTGTGATTGAAGAAAATGGCACCAAAACGAGCCACAAGGTCAACACCGGTCACAACAACCCCAGCCCCAATAACAACCACCACCACATCGATCACTAATGCCCAACTTCAGGCAATGATTAACCAAGGTATCACTGCCGCTTTGGCAGCACGAGATGCAAACAGGAATGGCGATGACAACCACACTTCAGGAACAGGTGGCAGAAGGACTGAACGCATTGTTCGAGAATGCACTTACCAAGACTTTATGAAGTGCAAACCTCTATATTTCAAAGGCACTGAGGGAGTTGTTGAATTAACTCAATGGTTCGAAAGGATGGAGACTGTTTTCCGCATAAGCAACTGCCCTGTGGAAAATCAGGTTAAGTTTTCCACTTGTACTCTTCTAGCAGGTGCTCTAACATGGTGGAATTCCCATGTTATGACTGTCAGTCATGATGCTGCATATGCAATGACTTAGGCCGATCTGAGAAAGAAGATGACTGACAAGTACTGTCCGAGGAACGAGATGAAAAAGCTCGAGGCTGAATTGTGGAATTTGAAAGTGAAGGGTACTGATGTGATAGGGTACAACCAACATTTCCAGGAACTAGCACTGCTATGTGTTAGGATGTTTCCGGAGGAGTCTGACAAGATTGAAAGGTACGTCGGCGGATTACCCGACATGATCCATGGAAACATTGTAGCATCAAAGCCGAAAACCATGCAAGAGGCTGTTGAAATGGCCACTGAACTAATGCATAAGAAAGTCAGCACCATTGCTATTGCTGAAAGACAGGCTGAGAATAAAAGGAAGTTTGAAAACACTTCTCGAAACAATCAAAACCAACAACAACAGAACAAGAGACAGAACACTGGCAGGGCCTATACTGCAGGGACTGGTGAAAAGAAGTCATACGGGGGATCTAAACCTAAATGCAACTATCACCACGACGGTCCGTGTGCTCCAAAATGCCACAAATGCAACAAAGTTGGCCATTTTGCTCGTGACTGTAAGAGTGCGGGAAATGCCAACAATGCTAACAATTAGAGGGGCACTGGGTCAGGCCAGAAAGCTACTTGCTTCGAGTGTGGAGTTCAAGGACACTTCAAGAGGGAAGGCTCAAAGCTGAAGAACAACAAAAACCGTGGAAATCAAGTTGGTAATGACAGGGCTCCAGCCAAAGTGTATGTGGTGGGACAAACCCAGATTCCAATATCGCGACGGGTACGTTCCTTCTCAACAACCGCTACGCTTCTATATTATTTGATACTGGTGCCGATAAGAGTTTTGTGTTTACTGCATTTAGTTCCCAAATGGATATCACGCCATCTACCTTAGATCACTATTAAAATGTCGAACTAGCGGATGAGAGAATAATTGGGTTAAACACTATCCTTAGGGGTTGCACATTAAATCTCCTGAACCACCCATTCAACATAAATTTAATGCTCATAGAACTTGGTAGTTTTGATGCTATAATTGGTATGGATATCAAGCAATCATTGTGTGTGCCGAGAAGATCGTTCGTATCCCCTGGGGAAATGAAACATTAATTGTTCATGATGACGAAAGCAACCAGGGACACGAGGCTCGTCTGCACATTATCTCGTACTCCAAAACACAAGAATACATGCTAAAAGGATGTCCAGTCTTTTTAGCACATGTTACTACAAAGGAGGTTGAAGATAAGTCAAAGAAGAAGCGACTTGAGGATGTACCAATAGTTCAAAAGTTTTCCTGAAGGATCCGAAGAGAGAGGTTGGATATGGGATCACCGACTCATGGGATGAGATAGTTGAGACCCTGCAGGGGGCACCAATTAGTACTGACACGGAGTTGGGTCGACATATAACAGCATTTAAGACTAGGGTTAGGCAAGACACGAATGAGATTTATACGAGGTTAGACGATGAGCAAAGTCAGAGACAGCTATTGGCTGGTCGGCTCAATATGTTATTTAGAGACAGACGAGCACATGCATATACACGTCATCAGATGGAGACAGAGGCTAGATTATCCTGAGAGGCTTGGAGGCGATTGATGGATGCAAGTGATCTTTCCCATGGAGAGGTTATGTCACTACGCACTACCGTACTGGGTCAGATGTCAGAGATTAGAGAGTTGCATGCTGCGGATCACAGGAGACAAGCTATGATTTCAGAGATGATGAAGGCATACCAGAGGAGATCTGCAGAGATGAGAGAGTTGAGGACAGCTAATCATACCCGACATCAGCATCTTATACAGACATTAACAGTGATGCAGTCATTACAGGGACATGTGACCACACTACAGGGACAGGTGACAACACTATAGGGACAGGTTACCGCACTATAGGGACAGCAGGGACCCGTTGGAGGTCCTGCACAGCCAGAGCTACCAGAGGAGGCTAGTAGCAGTGTATAGATTAGGTCATGTTATGGCTAGTCATTTTGTATATAGCCTACTAAGTATTACGGGTTTAATCCCAGCTAGTAAGGCTTTAGGTTGTTATGTTTATTTTGTAACCTAAACATTATGATCATTTTGTGTCTGGACCATTCATGTATGTTTTCCAATTTATATATGGAATGGTTGTATTATGTCACGTCTGTAATTGAATTTGTTTATGAATGAATGTCGATTTGGTTATATCATTGTTGATTACAATTCAGTTGTATGTTTCACTGTGTGATGTGATCTCACTTTATTTATCATGTATATGTCATGTCATGGTTATGATTTAATGAAATCTAACGGGTATGGTATTTTCTTATGATTGAAGAAAATGGCACCAAAATGAACCACAAGGTTAACACCGGTCACAACAACCCCAGCCCCAATAGCAACCACCACCACATCGGTCACTGATAAATGCTTAATTGTATATATTAAATACCCGGGATTTTGCCAAATAAAGCCAATAAAATGCCAAAAGAATAGAAAAATGTGTGCTTTTGTGTCTATTGTGCAGGAAAGGATAAAAAGGACAAAAAAAAGAAAAACCAGTCAAAAACCGACAAGGAACGAAAAAGATAAGAAAAAGAGTGAAGACGGAAAGCCAAATCAAATGTCATTAAACTCAATGGTTTGAAAGGATGGAGACTGTTTTCCGCATAAGCAACTGCTTGTGGAAAATCAGATTAAGTTTTCCACTTGTACTCTTCTAGCAGGTGCTCTAATATGGTGGAATTCCCATGTTATGATTGTCAGTCACGATGTTGCATATGCAATGACTTAGGCCGATTTGAGAAAGAAAATGACTGACAAGTACTGTCCAAGGAACGAGATGAAAAAGCTCGAGGCTGAATTGTGGAATTTGAAGTGAGGGTACTGATGTGATGGTACAACCAACGTTTCCAGGAATCGCACTGTTGTGTTAGGCTGTTTATGAGGAGTCAGACAAGATTGAAAGGTACGTCAGCGGTTGCCCGACATTGATCAATGGAAATATTGTGCAATCAAAACCGAAAACCATGCAAGAGGCTGTTGAAATGGCCACTGAACTAATGGATAAGAAAGTCAGTACCATTGCTGAAAGACAAGCTGAGAACAAAAGGAAGTTTGAAAACACTTCCCGAAACAATCAAAACCAATAACAATAGAACAAGAGGCAAAACACTGGCAGGCTTATATGCAGGGCTGGTGGAAAAGAAGCCATACGAGGATTAAACCCCTATGCGCTAATGTACTATCAAAACGAGGTCAGTGTCTCCAAAATGCCACAAATGCAACAAAGTTGGCCATTTTTATCATAGCTCGATTCTTTGGTGCCCTCGAACGAGGGGGAGTACACATCAATGGGAGCATTTTTTCCGTCGATTCTACTAATATTCATTGGCGAAGCCTTTTTGATTCTACAAAAAGCAGGAGAAATAGAAATAAAACTCACTAAATATTTGTTTTAAAATATTTTACATTTAATGAGTTTAGATTTTGTAATCATCAAAAAATAGGAGATTGTTGATAGAAATAATACCTAAAAAATTATTAATATTTTTCCATCTCTCTACGTTTTGATAAGCACAAAATATAAAAACGATTAATGAAAAATTAAATATAAACAAGTAATTAGTAGTAAATTTTTATTTAGAAAATTTAATCACTTAAAGGTATGAATAAACAAATGTTTAATGCATTTTATGATCAAAGGAATTTTTATTCAACCTTACATTTTTTATAAAAATATCACAAACATTTTTATATCTTTTACAAAATATTTTTAGATTAAAAAAAAATATTTTATTCAAATAAATAGTTTGAATTTAAATTTTTTACCCCAAAACGGCTAAAAATGTTCCAGAAAAGACAAAAAAGGAGCGTCTGGGCTGGGCGGCCCCCTTAATTTTAAGGGGACCGGCACCCTAATTAAGGGGACCGCCCAGACAAAAATCAAGCTCAGCTGGCCTATAAATACCAGACTATTCCCCACTGATTTTCTCACCTTTTGCACAGACTTTCTTTGTGTTCTAAATCAGTTTATACTCTCTTTTCTTTCCTTTGATCATTTAATCATAAAGCTTTGTTTTCAAGTGATCCAAGCTTTGATCCTCAAGTGCAAGAGAAGAATACTTCCTACCATCAAGTGAAGAAGTATTATAGCTTAGTGTGTGTCCTTGCAACCTTGTTGCAATTGTATTATATCTTGTAAATCATTTGTGTATATTGTGAAGGTGTGTATTGTAGTTGTGTATATTAAGTAGATTGTGGTGATCATTGTAAGTATAGTTGGATCGGGGTGATCTTAGAAGTAGTGTTATATTGGTGTGATCAAGATAGTGTTTAGTTGAAGTGAAGTTATGAAGAGAAGTATAGAAAGGTTGTGACGGAGTTGTGTGGTGAAGTTGTGAAGTGAAGTGAAGAAAGGGTGTGTAGTGAAGTGAAGTTGTGAATCGTTGTGAAGTAGTGTGGTTAGTCATGATAGATTGGTTCTAGCTAGGATTAGAACTCAACATTTGGCTTTGTGTCGGAAATTGGTGTAAGCTAAGTTGTGTACGGTTTTCTCCGCCTAAAGGGAGCTTGTTGACATAGTGAAGAAAACTCTCGAGTTTGGTGCTCAGAGAGTGGAGTATGGCGAAGAGGTGCTTCGTTACCGAACCACTATAAATCCTCGTGTTGTGGTTTGATCTTTCCATCTTTTATCTCTTATCTTTCATACTTATTTTATTTCTTGTCATTACTTATTTGATTAGTTAAATTGTTCATATTGTGCACATTGTGAATTCACATAAAGTCAAATCTAAGTTTTTATAAACAAACATAACATTAATTTAAAAAGCGGTAAACTATTCAACCCCCCTTATAGTTTTCCATAGATTTGACGAATTTTGTGAGAGGAGTGACATTTTAATTTGCATTTCGCTAATTAAAAATACTTAAAGTACTTTGGATGAAGTAGTTAAGTTGTCACGACGCACGGAATAGAAAATAGATTAGAATCGAGATTAGTAGAAAATCAGAGAAAGATTTACGGAACGTGTTCCATCATTTCTAGACTTTGACGAAGATAATTGAACGATTTGCGCTAGAGTCGTAAATAAAGAATGTCGGCGATGTTATCTTTAGACGCAACCTTTTCGATGGAGATGCTTCCTTTTGGACATTGTCCCGAAGGAAACGGTGACGTATCTTCGGTGTGTTTCGTCCGCGAAAGAAAGAAATAAAAAAACAAATGAAGATGGAGGCGATGAGCTTGACAATGTCAAGACATATGGTGGTTAGCATACAATAAACTACATCCATGAAGTTATGTAGCTCTTCTCAAGCATTGCGAATGTTCATAGAACAATCACACGACGAGGTATAAGGTTGTCTTAAAGGTGATAGCGAAAATAGTGGAGGAAAGAGATTAGCCATCTCTATGGTTGAAGAGGCGTGGCTGAGTGAGAAGGAAGATGTGTGATCGAAAGAAAAAGAGTATTTTTGTCGAAGAGAAAGAATGTTTTCGTCGAAAAGAAAGAATGTTTCGTCAAAGAGAAAGAATGTTTTCGTCGAAGAGAAAAAATGTTTTCTTCGAAGAGAAAAATGTTTCGTCGAAAAGAAAGAACATTTCGTCTAAGAGAAAGAATGTTTTCGTCGAAGAGAAAAAATGTTTCGTCAAAGAGAAAGAATGTTTCGTCGAAGAGAAAGGATGTTTTTGTCGATGAGAAAGGATGTTTTCGGATATGACCTTTAACGTTTGCGATCGCAAGTTAAAGATACTTGAATATTTCGGATGAAATATTTAAGTTGTCAAACCTACTAGGAGGTGGATTAGATTTGTATCTAACCTTCCCTTGACAAAAGAGTGGATCATTTGGAAGAAGGCGAGATGAAAATTAAGGGAATGTGTGAGTGAAGACTCTAGAGAAAATAGAGACATTTTTATGACTCTCTTTGACTTTTTTTATTTGTGAAACGGACGCAAATAAAAAAATTCTAGTGTGAGAATATATATATATACATATATATATATATATATATGCATAAGACATATAGATACAGGCATGCAAGTTTATCTAAGCATGCATCGACACAATAATCAACGAGATTAATGTGTAAAACTATAAGGCATTTAAACGTTAATTGTCATACATTAAGCTAACATAGTGTAGGTGCACAATTAACACGTAAGTAATGTAAAATGACGCAAACAAAACATGGTAGTTATAAATGCAATTGTCATGCAAAACAAGTTAGCATTTAGCATTTAGGAGCATGTGTTATTTAGATAAACTAAGATATATTTTATCTAAATTGCTAGAAAAAGACAAACGCCTTTGCAATAGGCATGCATTTAATAGCTAAGCAAATAAACGTTGAGCATCAAGATAATCATGAAGACGTATAATTGCATTACATGGGAGCACGTTATCATCTTGAAACTTTAAAGCACATATGCGAGGTGCATTGTGTCTAGAATGACTAAATAGACGCCTAATTTCTATTGGCTTAGTGTGCACTCCTAATGAGATACAAAGTCTATCTATGTATACTATGATTAGGCATAATTCGAAAGACCTTTTAATCAAATTAGAGAATGAATATGAGACTCACCAGTGGTGGTCAATTCCGGCTAAACACAACCATTTTTACGGGTTATACCACGAACCCAACTTTACTCTTAGAAGCAATTCAACCGTTAGGTCATATTAAATTTCTAGTGCAATAGATTCTTCAGTAGTCATTCTCATATTGGACAAAATAGAATTCCTATATTTGCCTAATGAAGTGTAGCAAAGATCAAATTTGTATTATCTTTTCATTGAGGTCCTGACATGACTCAACTAACGTGCTTTAATTCTGATTGGCATAATCCTAATCAAGATGTGTGGAATTCTAAGGTGAAATGAGAGATCAAGAAAGTTGTTGTAGGTAAAAGAGAATGAGTAATCTAGGACCTATATAACACCCCTTGTTTTAGGGTCATTTGTGACGTCAATAAATTCACTATGTATTTTTTTAGTATTGTACGCGTTTGCTTTTAATCGTAATCGTTAAGTTAAATCGCGTAAGCTAAAAATGATCATTCAATGTAAACGGGCACCAAACAATTAAATGTTTACATCAAACAAGTGTTAAATAATTATTTTGAGAATAATTATGGTCTTTGTTCATTTTATTTTTATCGGTTACGTAAAACGTTTACGTTTCGTGATAAAATACGTTTAGGCATTCCCGGAACCACCAAAACTCTTCTACGCTTCAACAAATACCCACTTTTATACCCAATACATAAAATTACATAAATGTATCATATATGAGCTTCCATGGCCGGATTTGTAGCAATAGATACAAGAAATATCACCAAAAATCTTTGCAACTTGTATGTACCATACCAACTAATTAAAACACTTGTTTCCTTGACCATGACTAGCTTTTTCTTGACCAAGACCATCCATAAAACCCTCATGGTGTATCCTTGACTAGTCTTACATATACATTGCAAGAAATAAACATACATATCCATTTCCTTAGTGTGAAAAACCAAAAACTCCCTTTGTTACACATATAAGCCCACGGCTCAAAAACACCCCTTTAAATAATTCATAAAAACTTTTCTACAACACATACAAGTAATCTCACACCATATCTAAGATACCTCAAGGTGATTTGAAGTATTGGTTAATCATTTACAAGTGTTTAAGCAAAGAATGGAAGATTAGGGTTTCCTTGGAATAATTAGGGTTTCATTCTTGCAAGCTTAGGTTTAAAGTCTAAACAAGGGTTTAGCACATATTTCTCATCATCATTGTTCATCATAAGGTTATCTAAAAACCTTTATCTTTCCATTTCATGAGTTTATATGAATATGATGTTCAATGTAGCAAAAATCACCATTAGGAAACTTTTAAACATGTGGAATGGATTTGTACTTGTGATTATGATTTTGTACACTTATACACATGTTATGTTGATGGTAATATCATGTTAAAATGTAACATTCTGTATTTAAGGTCACTATTTATTCCGAACTTTGTTTGTATTTTCATTTTTAAGCAAAGTTATTAATTTTACGTTTACCCGATTTAGTAAGAAATTCTCATTCTTAGCTTTGTTTGAGCCGTATTTAGAAATCTATTCCGTCTTCGT
>BQNB010211988.1:0-10160 GCA_026074375.1 Tanacetum coccineum
TTTTAGAACCAGCTTTGAACTTGACTGTTCATTGCTGTGGTTGTGAATTCCGAGTTCTGAACTGTTATGATCAGATGAAATTTCCTTGAAGCCCTGGTTTCTCAGATATAAGTCTTTTCAGCAACCAACCTCAGAGTCCTTCCTTTGTAGGATTTAAAGATGTACCTGCATGTATGTTAAGTGTACCTACACTGACATCAAGAGTTTGTTTGTATTCATACTGGTTCGTGATATCGTCATTTGAACCATTTGTGGGTTCACTGTCGAAACCTTGGTTGTACTAGAGGTTAATATCTTTCCAGTAGGAATCCACTTAAGACCAACTGTCTTGAAAATTTTACCCGTCGGTTTCCACCTCCTAAGACAAGATCTAGGAGTCATTGTTTTCTCATGCACAACGGAAGTCTTTTTGATTAAAAACCTATGTCCTTTTGGGATATGTCTTTCTGGTTTCTTTGCAACACATGTTTGCTCTACGGGTTTGTTTCCATTCGTTGTCTTATTGGATGGAACCTTAGCACGCGAGTTGACCTCTTTCATTAATTTTGTTACACAAGAATCGTGATTTGCATTAAAGATACATTTCTGACATGTCGAGAAAACAAAATGTTTAGAGTCAAAAAAATTTCTAATTCCTAGAGTGTTCTGCTATGGGCACAGTCTTTTGTCGTGGCGAACTCTTAGATGCAAGGCCAATTCCTAGACTTTTGGTTTAATTGATCTAGTTTTGGTTTGGCTTACTATTTGGCTGTGCTTGTGATCCCGCAGAAGGATCAACTAGGGTTCTGAATTCCTAAGCTTTCTTTGGTCTTTTTCTTAGCTTCCTCTAGGTAGTAATTATGAACCATGTCATTTTGAGCTTTATTTTTTTTTTTATTTTTTTACCTAGATGAGCCAGTGCATCATCTTGTGAGGTTTTTGCAAATGGCGATTCTCTTTCCATAGGCAAATAATCGTGTAGTGACTGGTTTTTGACAAATCAATCATTGACATCAACCTTGGGAGGCAAAGCGTTGCTTTGAAAAACTAGGTCGTTCAGACTTAAAAGCTAAGTCGGTGTTTTCTAACAAAACTGATTCGGTTTCTACGTGGTTGTTGAAGCCGGTTTCCTAAGATTGACGATTTTGCAAAACTTAGATATTCTACACTATTTCCTTGTTAATTTCCTTTAACTGTTTTTTTAATGCTGCAATTGGCATAACCCATTTTCCTTGAAGTTGAGCTTTGAATTTATCATTATTGCAATCAAGAAGTTGTGTGTTTCTATGTTCTTAGCTCTTATTGTCTTGATAGAATCAAACTTTTCTTTGTAATGCCTTTTCAAAGTTCATTTTCCTCAAGTATTAGCCACTTTATGTTCCAATTCGGATGTTATTGTTTCAATTTACATTATGTCATGTTTAACCTTGCCTTCATTTTTGTTACTTTCAAAAATTGACCATGTTGCCTTCTTTTTAAAGCTTGATTTTGAGTATTTAAGTTCCAAGATTAATCAATGTGCTTACCATTCTTAAAAAATCTTTTTGAACTTGGAGGCAACGGTTCTTTTTGAGACGAACTATTCAGATTCGAGGATGATTTGATAGTTAGTTGTGTGAGTATCAGTTGATTTAGCAGGGCAAAAGACATGTGTCAGACATTGTTCAAACATTCTGGTCAACCTTTCTTCTTTATTGAATTCAGGTTGCTCAGTATGTTGTTGTCCCGTGCAAAGATATGATGTCCGTGTTTTGTTGTTGTACCTCAACAATTGGTCTTTCATATATATGGGTCTGATATTGCATCTTCAGCATGTGCATCATTCCTGATATGCTGTTGTATCTGCTTTTTGGATTCTGTCCCAATGCTTTTCAGTGGGTAACCAAACTAGGATCCATGCTTTTCCGTATCAACCTTTATCTCTGTTGTCTGAATCTGTCTTTTCATTCACCCAGCTGTTCATACTCTCGTTTATGCTGTGCTCTTTCATCAATCGACTTCTTAACAGATTCCATGTGCTGGATCAGTGTGTCACGGAATTCTGGAATTTCGAGTCGAGTGTATTGTAGGAATTTGTTGCATGTCATGTCAACATATTCATCATCCAAATAAAATCCTATGACTTGATGAACATCTGAAAACTTGTGTTAGAGAACTTTAAAAGAAGCTGTGGGATCAATCCTTGAAAATTCTTCTTTGTAAGTTTGCTTTTCTAATTGTCATGTTTAGGACATTGTGGCCTATAATAAAAGTTTCAACCATCTTGACCAAAGAGTGTTGCATATGCACGTTTTAATTAGACACGATTCGAGTTCCTTTTAAGTTGTCGTGTGAACGATTACTTGAGGGGTGTGAATGGAGTCAGTTTTCGAAAAAGATACCATGCAACTCTTTTTTGCTTTGTCTTCTGAAATAGCATCCAATGCTTTAACTTCTTGAACTGTGCATTTTGAATCTGTAAACATTTTTGTCATCCAACTTTCTAAATCGTTTGGTGCATGATGACTTGTTTGAGCGTTATAATCTTCCAATGAATCGAAAGTTTTTTGAGTATTATTTCTTTGAAGAGTTGAGGTTCCATGCTAGTATATGCGCGGAAGTCCTTTCTTGCATACATACCATCTAAACTTGAAGGCTTTATTAGCACGGAGCTGAAAATTTTCTCAAATTGTGTCTTGAGCACTCTAAAGGCATTCTGGCAGTTGGACTCAAGAACTAGTTTCTTTGGTTAAGTTGTTGTTCAGTGTATCCATGTTCTGAGAGAACGTTCTTGTGAATGTGTCAACATTTTCACCAAAAATATGACTAAATGCACGTTCAAATTCACTTTTAGTGATGCCTGGTTCAAGTATCTGTGTGAAATGTGATTTAAGTGCACTAAGACCGTTTAGGCAACTACCTTTCAAGATCTTTGCTTGTTTTAGCATTTGTTGCATGTCTTGTTCATGATTACGAAACACGAAGATAAAGTATCTTTCGTTTCCATTTTACCGTGAATTGAAGTGAGAATGATTTGAAGGATCTTAAGTAGGTAAAGTGATTGTTGTTGTGGATTTGAATCAATTAACGTTCACGGGATTTTTCAAATCTTTGATTAAAACCGAGGAAACGAATTCGTAATCTTCGCGGGATTTTACAAAATCAAGAAGAAACCCTGAAACATTAATTAATTGTTGTTGAAACCATTGTTGTCGTTGAAGAAGTTGAGCTTTTGAAACGATTAATGAGCTTGAAGGACTAACGGTTAAACAATTTTTAAACTAAATGAAAAAAAATTAGAGAAATAAATAAAAAAACTACAAGTAAAAATATTGTAACAAAGGAAGGTTAACTTAGAAAATGCTTTAAAATATAAATGCTAATTGAAAAATGTATAGAAAATTAAAGGTTAAAAAATGGAAAGAGTTTTTAAAAAGCTAGGCGGTTATAATAGTTTAATATGGATTATCTAAGGCTAAAAAATGAAAATTGTTTAGAAGATGAAGGGCCAAAAGTGGAAAATTGGAATTATAAGAAAAAAAACATGCACATTTAAAAATGAAAACGTTTTCCCTCCTTTTAGTTTGCTTCGTCGTTTCAAAAAGAAAAGAAAATGGAACGATGATGTTTTAGTTCTTGCGGAATGATACGGTGATCGTCGGTAAAAAATAAATATATCACGTTGATCGAACGAGGTCACGAACCGATAGTATATCTCTTCAAGTCCCGTCGTTTTTAACGTCCGCGAAACCGGGAGAAAAAACGAAATACTGAAAAGAGTACTCGTTCGTGCCTATAGAAAAACCACTCGTTCGATCCTTGTGTATTTTACTTGTTCGATCCTCGTTAGTTCGATGGTTAGTTCGATTGGTTATAGCTAGTTCGAATGAGCTTGTTCGATTGTGCTTGTTCGAATGAGCTTGTTCGAACCAAAAACACCACTCGTTCGATCGTTTTGGATGAAATAAGCTCGTATCGGTCTTGGATGGATTTCACTCGTTCGAACTTGAAGCAATGCACTCGTCTTCGATCTTGAGTTTGTCACTCGTTTGATCAAACAAAAATTGAAACTCGTTTTCGATCAATCAAAATAAAAAAACAAGATGGAACATCGTTCGATCAAAACAGAAAAACCACTCGTTCGATCCAAAGATGAAAGTCACTCGTTCGATGTCACTAGTTCGATGGTTACTTGTTCGATTGAGACCAAATATCAAACACTTAGAGTGCACGTTTTCTTCTTCTCTTCTTTTCACCCGAGCATCACCAAAAATAACCCAACAATAAGCCAAGAGATAATAAGCTCTAATTAAGGCGTTTCCAACACAAAAATAAGCCACGATAATAAGTAGTTGTTACAAAGATCTTAGCCACCTAGAAGCTTGAAAATAAGCAATGACAAAAAAAATTTAGACCACAATAGTCTGCGAATATAAGCTTAATAAAAACTCATACAAAAGCAAAAAAAACACGTGACTATTTATTATTATTATTTTTTTTAAAAATCCACTACTATCGTCTATGTTGTTGACTCTTTCAAAACAACAATTTTTTTTGACTACGTTGTTGTATAGGAAGAAAAAGTTTGTAGAACCAAAAACTAAGCCCAAATGATTTTTAATAAAATTAAGCCCAAAAAAAAAAATGTGTAAATAAAAAACTAGCTAAATAAGCGAATAGAAAATGAAAGAAAATAAGGCAAATAGAAATTAAGCCCGAAACACAATAAGCTCAAGTTACTACAACGAAACCACTAAACCCACCCCGTGGCGAATGATACCATATATCGACAACCCAAAATCACTTACACTTCATATCCGAAACTAGAAAATAAGATGAGAAAATATGGAGAGACAAGATTTAGAGAGAATGGTAGAGAGAGGAAAAGGTATTTTTAGAGAGAAGAGAAAAAAGATTGGCATGCTTAACTTGCAAAATTCAAATGAGAAATTAACAAGAACAACCCCTCTCCCATTACTTGGAGAGGGGTATTTATTGTTAATACCAAGAGGCTTCATGCCTTGGTATTTCTACGGGACGGGCTCGGGATTACTTGGGGCTTTCGCCCGATACCACGTCTGTGACCTGTTAGATTAAATTTAGAGCCCCGTTTACCCTTGTAGCATATTACAACGTATAATTATTATTGATGAGACTAAGATAGTTATGATACGAATTCCATTGTTCGACCTCAATATTTTCGAGGGCTAACAAAAAGGTCAACACTTGGACAAGGGTATACAAAAATCATGGATTGCATGAGATAGAAAATTCTCATGATATAAAAGTCCTCTCGATGTGGATTTTTCAATGAATAATCCTGGATCAAAATTTTGTTTTCCGGATCGAGGGAATCATGAGAAGGAAATGAAGGTCCAAACTCCGGATCAAAGGTGGGAAGGTGTGGGCAAATATTAGGATATAAAGCACATAGTGTTCAGAATCCTTTCAAACTTTGGTAGTCACAACACCCGCATCGGGCTCAAAATCAAAACAAATCTCAACATCCGGTGGTTCCGGAGGAGGACGAGGAGATGACAGATCATTAAAATGATCAAGGTTAGATGACTCAATTTCTGGAAGGGGAAGGGGTTGATGTAGGGAGAGTCCAAGAATCAATGCTTATGCAATTCTTCAAGGAAGAAAACGGAATATCCCTTGAAGTTAGTTCGTCTCATCCATAATTGCCCAGGTTGGCATCAAGTCTTTTTTGTTAGCAAGACATAATTCTTCCTCCATAAGAGAGTCACTATCCTCAACGAGGATAAGAGATGGAGAGAGAGACTCAAGAATCGTATCAGCAATTTCCAAATTAAGTTCTTCCGGTGGTCGTGGAGATGAATTATCATACAACAAATTCTCAACAAGACGGATTTCTTCCTCTAGATCAAAGTCGGCTTTCTCAATTCCCGGTGGAATTGGATCGATATGAGCAAGTTCACCCGAGAACTCTTCGAGAAGATAATCAAACTTAGGTGAAGAATCAATTAAAATATCACGGTTAAGCAAAGATTCCATAAGATTAGACTCGACATTGAAATAATGCGGATCAATCTTTGGAGAAATGATTTCTTCATCATGAAAAAGAGGGTTCGAATAAATTTTGAAATTTTCCATCAGAACGTCCTCATCAGAAAGTGACTCGTCATCACTAGAGGTGAAATCGTCGTTTGAGTCAAAGAGAGGATTAGAGAAAGTCGTAAAATCATCACAAACTGGCATATCACACTCACTTTCATTGTCGAAAGTAACCTCAGACTCACTTGGGATTGGGACAAGGTTCTCAACACTAGACTTTATTAATTCGTCTGATTCTTTTTCAAGAATAGTGTCAAGATGCTCGTCCCCCATTATAAGAGAGTCCTCGGGCTCTCTAGTCGGTAAGACGGGAGGGGAAAATGTGATAGCAACAGACGGAGAATATCGAGCAATAATATCTCTCAAAGGTATAAAATCATCTCGTCGTATCTTAATTACAAATAGTTTAATACGTTGTGAAACAGCAATGTTACCTTTTCTTCCATTTACAAACGCGCTTTCCTTTTTCCGCATCTCGCTGTCCAAACCATTGTAATCTTGTAAGAGTTGATTAATTTTAATGCTCACAATTCTTTATATTCACCATTTCAATTCTTTACCTCGAAACTTTTATAACTCAAATCATTCGTGATATCTTAATTTCGTATCAATCAAGTTCTCAATCATTATTTTTATATAATCATGTCTTTCTTTTTACAAAACTCTTCCTCTTACTATCCTCTGATCTCAAGAAGTTGAAGGTAGCAAAACTGCGGGGTTGAATTTGAGTCAAAAAACCGGGAATAAATAAATCGGATTATAAACCAAAAATTAGGATTATACTTTTGGTTTCATCGGGTTGGACACTGGGAAAAATTTCATGAAGAAACCCGTATTTTATAATAAGGAAATTGTTGTGGCTGACTCGGGGAATAATGTAGAGGTTTGTTAAGTCCAAAGTCTTGATTGTAACAGGGACCCTGATCAAAGACGGGTGTGTTCCCTATTTGACAATCGTAACCCGGATGAGAATTCCTTCCACAAAATTCACATGAGTATGTCTCGTATTGGTATTGTGGAGGTTGGTTGAAGAAGTTCGGTGTTTCATCATAAGAATAAGGATTTGGGTCATAGACAAACTCATTTCCGGATCCTACATTGCTACAGCTAGGACAATTTCTACCATTAAATGAACCTCCACACCACGAGCAACCAAAATGGTTATACGAAGACATGTCGAAGAATTAAACGTAATAGAGGATAAAAAGAAAGAATTAAACGGATAAGAGGATAAAGGAGAATATTTTTAAGATTTTTATAAAGATAATAAAAATAATGATATTTTTGGTATTTTTAATATTTTTAATATTTATAAAAGAAAAGGAAAAATAAAAATAAGAAGAAAAATATTTTTGGATTTTTATATTTTTTATAAGAACAAAAATAAACTTTCTGAAGAAAGGATCTTCAAGGCTCGAACACAAACAATCCCGTAAAAATCGCTACACCTCTCCCCGGCAGCGGCACCATTTTGATGTTGATCGTTTTCACACGTCTATCAAATAAACCCTTAAATATATAATATATATTTATAGAAAATACATATACGTATACGTAAGCAAAGTATCATACAAATTATTCTCCTGGAAAGACTAATAAGTCAATTCAACACGGGATATCGTTTTCTCGGCGAGAGGAGAGGATGAAAAGGAAATCCTATGTTTCAAGTTGTAAATCGAGCTTGATTGTCATTCAAGTTTTTGGTTTTTTAAACTATTTTTATACTAAAAATTTAACTAATATTAATTCTAAGATTTAAAAACTAAAAGATTAAACTAAAATGATCTAAAAGATTATAAATGACTAATATGCTTGCTAAGTGACGTGAAATGTTCCTTAAAGTTGCGGGGCTTAGGTTTAACGAAATTATTTAAATCCTTAGAAAAACAGTTCACAGAAATTAAATGACAAGTTTTTTAAAGTTAAAATTCTTTTTAAAATAAATGACAAGTATTTAAATTGCATATTAAATTAAATGCGGTATGGAAATTTGGATAATTCTAATGAAATATATTTTTTTAAACCTTTTTAAAACCGACTTAAATTCAAATCACTATTCACTTAGCAAACCAAGTTATTTACTCACTACTCATAAACGAAAGTCAATTTAACAAACATTTAGCATTTAACGACAAAAACTAAAATTACACTAAGCATGGCAAAATCAATACGCAAAATATATTATGAAGATAAAATAAAAACTATTCTATGTATGAAAAAGAGATTAGAATAATAGAACCGATAAAAATGAAGAACCGCAATGATATAAAACCACCCGATCTTACAAACTTAATAAACAAATAAGTCTATCACTTTAAAGCTTCTACTCCACTAATAAGCGAATAAAGGTGTCAACTTTATCTACTAATTACTTTCATAAAAACCATAAAGATCAAAACTTTATCTATTTATCAACCTTATAAGACCCTTAAGCTTCGGCCTTAGATGAAGAAAGCTAATAAGATGAAAACTTTTTTAGAAAAATAAGCTATTTTGAAAACTAATTTTTGTAAAAATAAAACTAGAATAAATCTATAAAAAAAACTACTTTTGAAATAAAAACTAGAATAAGCTAAAAAGCTATCAAGGCTTTTTCGAAGAAAGGATAAAGAATAAAAGCTTATAAATAAGCCACTTCTCAAATAAACTACAAGTACCCTTCGAAATAAGCCCTAGCTTAATAAGCTATAAGAAAAACTAGTAAAGTTTAGAACTTTATGACTAAATAAGCTAAATAATAAGCTCTTGAAGATAAAGGTTCTCAAGACTTAATGAATAAGTCGATTAGGAGACTCATGAAATCCTTTTTAGCATTCGAATCGAGCTTAATCAAACAATAAGCACTTTTGAAAAAGTAAAGACAAGAAAAGAGAAAAAGACGAGATAAGCAAAAGCTATTTTAAAATTTATTTTAAAGACAATAAGCTAATAAAAAGATTAAAACTTTAGTTCTAAATCCACCTGAAACTAAGGTGTTCAATCAAGTGAACAAGAGACTAGTATTTTTAAGGATTAGATCTAAAAACAATAAGCTAGAAAAATAAGTAATCGAAAATAAGCTAAAATAAGCTCACTCGAAAAGCTCTAAATCAAAATTAATTTAAAATAAGCTAGTCTAAATAAGCTATTAAAGAAGCTTATTAGAATATAAGCTTAAGAGATCGGATCCAAAAAATAAGCTATAAGCATGAGCTTATTTGGAAATAAGCAAAAGAAGAGAAAGAGTAGAAGAATATGCATAAAAATAAAATAAGCATCAAGAAATAATAAGCATTAAATAAAAACCAACCTTAAACATCTTCAATAATAAGCTCAAAATCTTGATTACAATAAGCTAAATAAGCTATAAAAGCTTTTACAATAAGCTAAAACTACTCCTAAAACTAACCTACACTACTATGAAAAATAAACTAATAACTAACATTCCTCAAATGAGCTGCTGCGTGTGTATTTATAACCCAAAGTGAGCAGGGGTAAATTTGTCATTTCAGGGCTCCAACTAATCACAACCCAAGATCTAAGGGTATTTTAGTCATTTTACATGCCAGCTAATGATTTCTGGATCCTTGTACCACTTGGCGCGTTTATTACTAGATCCACCAATCCCATAATGCCACGTGTGTTTCTGGATCATTCCTCGTATTGCTACAGTACCTCGTCCCTGCACATCTTGCCATCAATCATTAGCAGGCCACGTGTCACCACCTCGGTGGTGCCACGTGGCGTAGGCATTGTTCCGTCACCGTCATCGGAGCCTCCGCCGGACCACCGGTCAACAGTGGCGGTCAACGGTGGCAGTGACTGTCAACGGCGGCGGTCAATGACGGTCAACTGAGGCGGACCACCGTCGACCACTGTCGGACCATCGGTTAACCATCGTTGACCACCAGTCAACGGCGGGTCAACAGCCGGGTCTGGATCGGGTCATGGGCCGGGTCAAGTCTGGTAATGGGCCGGGTTGGGTCTTGTGGGGGATAAATCCCTCTGCAGGTTTTGAACATGAGACCTCTTGGATAGGTTTTTAGTGAAATAAATGCATCCAGCAGAGCTAGAGCATCATTTCATTAGTATATGCATGCATTATTCTTATATAAGCATTTTAGGCTGGGTCAGGTTCATTAATA
>BQNB010211990.1:0-10160 GCA_026074375.1 Tanacetum coccineum
GGTATTACCACCATCATTACTATTTGATCCTAAATATTTCTTTGTTCCTGAAGAATTATTACCACCTAAGAAGCGAATCCGTTCCTCATCTTTTTCCTCAACTATGTTATCTAATTCATCTCGGAATCAAACTTGTAATTTGGTATCACCATCTTCCTTAGTTTATACTCCTATCCCACCTCAGATATTTGAAATAGGGAAACGTTCAGTTAAGATGCATTTGAAACATCATGAGAAACAAGTCGAAGATATTTTGAATTACTTAGAAGAACTCTCTTTTCGCCGTATTGAGAAAATGGAAGAAGGACGTATTAATAGAATGATCACACAAAGGAATAGTAATGAACTAAAGACCGAACTTAAGAGAATCCGTACTCAGATTATCAAACTTCAAAAGAAATGGTTAGGGCAAAAGGATAAGATTACCTTTGCTCACTACAGAATTTCCGATCTTGAACAAATCATTGAGAAAATCCAAGCTCGTTACCAAACAAATCAGGAAGATCTTTAGGATGTCATCTACCAGCTCAAAATCAACAAACCTTTAGACTATATATAACACCCTGTGTTTTTAAGTCATTGACGACATCGATAAATCCACAATGTACCTTTTGTATTGTACGCGTTGCTTTAAATCGTAAATGTTAAGCTAAATCGCGTACGCCAAATATTATCGTTTAATGTAAACGGGCACTAAACCATCAAACGTTTAGATCAATCATGTGTTATATAATTATTTTGATAATAATTATGGTCGTTGTTCATTTATTTTAATGGTTACGTAAGTTAAATACGTAACGCGATAAATGTACGTTTAAGCATACCCGGAAGCACGTTAATTTATTAACGTTTCCACAAATACCCACGATTGTACCCAATACCTAAAAGTTTATTAAACTTTAGGCAAGTAAATGTTATTTGCACTTTGTACACTAGAAAATATAACAATACACAATTTCATACAAGTTGACACCATTTATTTACCAACTTCAACTAAGTAACTTGCAAATAAATCACTAGATAATGTTTTATCTAGCAAAAGCTTCTAGAAAACCTTTCCCCCTCTAGTATCACACGACAACAACATATATAAGATGAGAAAATGCAATTTTCTCATACAACTTGGTCAATGTACATCTATCTTGCATTAAAACCTAGCTAGTTTGTTACTTTGACTCAAGACAAGAAAGCATGAACCCTTGAAACCCTCTTGATGTTTGTTGAATACTATACTTACCTTTTTGACCATTGAACCATATAAGGCAAGTAACTAAGTAAGAGATAACACATACAAGTAACACTTAGCCAAAATTCAACAAAAATCCCTCCCTTGCTCTCTCTATATGCTACGGCATACATCACCACACCACACAAATCCATATCAATTTTTCTACAACCCATACACTCCTATACACATCCATTCTAAGATATTCTAAGGTATTTCCAAGCATTGGCTAAGCATTTTCAAGTATTAATCAAGTGAAAGGAAGCTAGGGTTTTTATTAAGGAAAGCTAGGGTTTTCTTTGTGCAAGCTTGGATTTTAAGGCTAAACAAGGATTTAGCACTTGATTATCATCATCATCATACATCATAAGGTCTACTAGAACCCTTTATGTTCTTATAGTTTTCATTTCTATGCATATGTTATTTCTATTTTAGTTGAATCACCATTTAGGATTTTATCATGAAAATGGAGTTTATACTTGAAATGATCATTTTTTTTAACATGTAAATGAAGTTTTTACTTGTAATGATCATTTTGCACACTATTATATATGTTGAGAATTGCTAATAATCATGTTAAAGGGATGAGAAAGTATTGTAACCATATAAGTTGGTGTAAAAATGGATTAAACACTCAAAGTGTAAGTATAAAAAAATGGTTAAATATGGATTCAACAAGGTCACTCAAAGATTCTGTCCAAAATTCGTATATATAACACATTATTTTATATTTTTATAAAGTAGCATGATTCACGATGATTCCGAAAAGGTAAGAAACTTGTCAAACGGATTTATAACGAAATACAGTTTAGAGCGGGAAAACGACGGATATATTCGAGGTATAATAAATCCAAGCTGTGGTTAACTTTGTGGTTTCTGTCAGGATTTAAGATGGTATTTAGTGCGGCACTTTCGAGTCCGTGTCGGCCTTCCGGCCGAAACACATGAAAGTCGTTCGAAAGGCGTTTTACTTTCCCGCGAGGTTCTTTAAAGTCTAAAAGCGAGTGATAACGGGTCGTAAGGCGGGGGCAAAATCTGGTTTTTTTGGTAATTAATACACTGCATCAGATCTGATGCGAGTGATTTTTCGCCCATTTCGGTCGAGTTTCAGGTCTCGGACAGAACTGGAAAATTGTTTAAAATATCGTTTCGCATAAATCGCTTTAGAACACGAGATCATGAAAATGTGGATGTAGTGGGTCATTATAGTGGGTCAGACTTAGAAAATAAACTTTAAATACTACCAGTATTAATAAACACTACCAGGAGTAATAATATACTACCGTTGTAATACACTACTTGGGTAGTAACACTAAATATACTACCAGTAGTAATAACTATAACTCCCAGGAGTAACTACAACACATATCAGGAGTAACTAATACCCTCCAGGTATAACTATAATTACATTTATTCAGATATTGATAAAATGTTTTACAATTATTAAATATTGTTTTAACTCTAACATTTTGTATGGTGATTGAGCTACTATAGAATTATATGTGGTTATCAAAGTACTATATTAATAGGGAGTTTCACAAATGAGGCCTCTTTCGGGGTGGACGTATCGTCGAGTTTGCTGGATTTACGATTTAAAGTGTCCTAGATCCTCATACGTTCATACATGACCTCTTGTTTATGATAGCCTTACGTACGATAGTATGATGATATAACATAGACCTGTATATGATGGTAGTTAACTCGCAAGTTACTGGTACTTATAAGATCCTTATTTAAATAGGTTGCATCTGACGATTTGCGTGGCGCATTATCTGTGATATTCTTGTTATTTGCTCACTCAAGGTGAGTTCATAGCCCCACATTTTTACGATTTCAATGACTTATAACTATGGGGTGGAAACATGCTTTGTTTTATCATGAACTGTCAATTGCATAGATGTAGTTGTTAATTACATTATGTGAGCGCGAATGTTATAAATAGATCTATTTGGGGAAACGACCTTCCCCCACCCCCCCCGTTCGGGTGACTTGCTATCACGAGATTACGAACGTATAGCATTTGTCGAATTTGGGATGTTTTCGGGTTTCGATTACATCTAATCGGCCAGAAATTGAATACATTATTATAGCAAGAAAAGATCGTCGAGCTTCAGCTGTCATGAACTTAGGAAAATGTTAATCTGGTTTTGTATGTCTGAATGGGTTGCATTAGCACGGGAAAAGTCTTGCGGTCCTGCATATTATGATTTATCAAAACATATAATAAAATAAACGAATTTCTCCAACATTATTGTTGACGTTTTTAAGCAATGTTTTTCAGGGATCAGTAAAGTATAAGGTTGCCCATAGGATTTCATTGGTGATTTGTTTTGGGAAGTCATTGCCTAAAGATTTGGTTGTATTATGTTGTTGAACCAGTTCTTTGTAATAATAATAAGGAACTAGTTAAAGCTTCGGGTATTTGGTATCAAATTTTTGTTTAATCCAATGTATCAGTTTTTTTTAAAACGACTTTTGCTCGTTCTATATTATCTTGTGTTATTGATATATGAATGTAAACAATGCCCGGACACCTTAATTCCGCTCGACCCAATTTGGGGGTGTTTACATTCCTGACATTAGAAGTCATGTTGCGTGCCTGTGTGCTTGATTTTGAATATGGTTAGGTAGACATTTGCCGCTTGGTAGAGTGTTCGTTAATTAACATACAGTTCCATACCCAGTATTAAGGTGCTCACATTTGAGGCGTGGCAATGGTCATAAGTGTCACCGGTCACTATAGATATCATTAATACACACTAGTATGAGTCGTATGGATGGGTTTTAAACGAGAAATATGGTTGATGAAACAATTAGAGAGATGAATGGTGTAAAATACTAGAGAAACTCTTGTATTATTGTGTGAGAGAAATGATACAACCAAACACCCTCTCACTGCATATATAGAGAGGGATATTTTATACTCCTAATGTTGCCGGTTTGATCTAGACCTAGGCTAGTCCATGGGTTTTCATGGGCTCATTTAGCCCATCATGCCTTACTAAGGTTCCAAATATTTTTGCTACGAGCTATCTTTACGATACAGTGGTAGTGACCGATACTTTTGTATTTCTGACACATCTCTCCCCTCTAAGGGAGGTCATCTCCTATTTTTCAAATAACTTAAACCTAGCATACTTGCTTTATCTTTATCTTGTGCTCGTAGTCTTTAACTTTATTCTTTTAACTTGTGATATGTTGTAGTGATCTTTGACTTGAGGCTTGAGCTTGTTCCTTTAAGCTTGACTTGCATGTGATCTTGAGCTTCTTGAGATCCTCAGCCAAAAATAATCTCTTATCATTAACTTGTGATCTTTTGCCTTCTTGTGTACTTGTGACCTTCGGACCGACATGCTCATACTATACTTGATCTTTAACTTGAAAGCTTGAATAAAACATCGTTCTTGAAGTTCTTTAACTTTAACACTTCGCGCATTCGAGAAGGACGTTCGGTGATCAGGTTTGCAAGAAGTCTTGAAACATGTATTGAGCTTTCATGATGTCTTTATATATGTCGGTCGAGTATGAGCATGTGGCTATGAATCTTGACTTGTCTTGAACCAGCTGCGGCACCACCTCGGGAGGCAATTACACTACAGGTACTGGTGTTAGTGATAAACAAACACTATCATGGCTACGAAGGGGTCTTGTTCATAACTTCATGTATATGTTTCAATATACCCTCGTTCTACCTCGATTAATCAAGTATAAATAATTGATTGTGATCAGGTAGAATCCAAAGAATTCCTTGACTGGGTTTCGCAGTGCACTAGCGTTTCTTATTACCAGAGCGTCTTAAACCAGACAATACGGTATGAGTGAACCACTTAGACAAAGTCTCACTGATTGAATCAAAAATTGATTTGAAAATCAATCGACGTGTCACTTGCTAAAGTAATTTGTCCCAGGTTTTCCAACTTGTTTACTAAAGCAGCTAGTCCATCCTTGCTACTACTGCTTTCGATATTCCTACTTGTTGACCCGTCATGCCAGTTCTGAGAGTGGTCAGCCATGGTTTGAATTGCTGTGAGAGCTTTGGCTGGTCTTATCCCGGGAATAGGTCCCTGTGAATTAAGCAATTGATGGTTCACAGTGCTCAAACCCTTATAAAATATATTTACCTTTTGATGACTGTTGATGTCGTGAGTAGGGGCACTTGTATAGCAGGTCATTATACTGTTCCTAGGCCTGGTATAATGATTCATCTCCTTCTTGCTTGAAGTTGTGAATATCTTCAAGCTTTTTTGCGGTCATGAAAGGTGGGCAGTGCTTTGGATAAAGGCCTTCTTGAGGAGATCCCAAGTATTGATAGTTCCTGGGGCTAGTCTGTCCACCTATCGCTTTGCGGATCCGGTAAGAGTAAAGGGAAAAACTCAGAGCACGACTGCATCTTCAGAGACTCCGGGAATGTTGAATAAGCTAACGATGCTGAGGACCCGATCAATGTGACCGTGAGCATCCTCGTCTTTGTTTTCGGAGAAAGTATCTTCCCTCAATTTACGCATGAATTGACTCTTGATTTTGAAATTAACATTGCCTCCGATTTCGGGTTTAACCACGCCTGGTGCCTGGTTTTCTCATGACAATGCTAACTATTGTTCCATAGTGAGAGTATCGATGTCTGCTCCAGCCATGGTTCCCGCAGATACAGAGTTTAGAGAAAGAAGAGAAATAATGAAATAATCAAATTAATTCTAATTTTTAGCTCCTCGGCAACGGCGCCAAAAACTTGATGCGTATTTTCTTTTAAAATATATTTTTATCAAGTTTTAAATTTATAAAACTCGATCTACCTAACGACGCACTAACGGGCAGAGAACCCGATCGTGGGTAGTATAGAATGGTAAATCCGAGGTCGTCCCAAGAGCTAAGTTGTAATTAGTTTTAATTTGAAATGTCACGTTTTGAAAATGGTTTTTGATTTTAATTGAAAGAAATAGAAAAACAATAAAATAAATAACTGAAATTAAAAGGATAGGAGATATCAAGAGAGAAAACGTGCTAACCTAGTTACTTCATTACTATTGTTATGAAGACAATTTCCTGTGCAATGTCAAACTATGGTTTCATTACTGGTTTCTAAGGTTGATAGACTTGAATGTGAATATACAGTCTATCCTATACTCCTTGCGATTCCGAATCAGTCCTGAATCATCTGGGAGGTAGGTTATCCAGGTTACAGTGATTAATCCTAACTATTCCCAAAACATATCTAATAACCTGTAAAGATTATTAACCATCTCAGAAAGAGTTTATTTGCTTTTTAAGTATCGAGTGATTTATGCGGTGACCGGTCAGTTCCTACACCAGGTAAAGAGTTAGTGATCCTTCCTAGTACCCATTGGATCCCATCATGACAAGGTAATCTATTAATGGGGCAAGCTAGGTCCAAACCACCCGTACTACCAAAACCCAAGGTTACATGATAGTTAAGGAATATCTAATGAAACCATAATTTAACAGGAAACAATCATAACAAAAGTAAATTCATAACTAGGCTAGCACTTTAAGTGCTTAGCTGCTCATGGTAACGGAAACACAGTAAGAGATAGAAGAAATCATATATTGAAAACTCATAATTCTTAGAGGATTTGTAATTTGAACAATTAAATACAAAAAGTAAGTAAAGTGTGATCTCCCTTGGACTCGAGGTGGAATTCTTCAACAGTTGGAAGCCTTTGTTGCCTCTCTAACTGGCTGTAGAGGAAGTGATGTCGGAATAGCTTGAATGAGGCCTCTATTTTTAGATATCAAACTTGTTACAGCGTAACCAATAAAGGTGTTACGCCGTAACCAACTTACACGGCATTCCATAATTAAGTAGCTGTTACGGCGTAACCAGATATGGTGTTATGCCGTAACCTTCATATAACTTCCATATGTACGTGATCTTTATTCCATATTTGTGGATCTTCATGGTTACGGCGTAACTGGATATGGTGTTACACCGTAACATTCTTCAGAATTTACACTTTAAGTCCTTTTTCCCTTGTTTATTGTCACTTAGCTGCATTTTACCTAAAAATTACAAAACAATAGAAAATATCTCATTTTCGAGTGTTAGTGAAACATTTGTAGGTATTTTAGGGGGTATTTTGCCACCAAAAAGTATTAAATATTTGATGTTATCATGTCTCTTCATCATTTCGAGCAAATCCAGGGGAGTCTTCCGTTCTAATTCTACTCGTATTTTTGACTTTTTAATTTCCATAAATATACAATAGGGACATTGTACAAATCAAGTGGGGGGATGAGAGTAGAATTATCACTTGACCTATATTTGCCTTCGATTTTCTAGTTTTCTTTGAAAAATTGTACCATTTTAAATTTTTTTGACATGTTTTACATACTGAACTAGAATTAATCTTTTCCGAGCATACTATTACCCTTTAATTCAAATGGTGAGGTTAAGCCTATTATTCCATTTTCGTCTTTTATACAAAAATCCACCAAATATATGAGTGTGCCGGTAGTATTGTAGACATTAAAACTTGGCCTGTACATCTTTTCGAGACCTAATTGATTAGTTGGAATAGATAGTTCAAGAACGCCAAGTATATGATTACAAGTAGATTAAGTTACAAGGTCTATGTTGAGGAAGATTGTCAGCCTTCAAGTGATGTCAAAGGATGAGTATGTTGGTTAAGAAGTGTTCCAGTCAAGAAGTTTCCAAGCTGTTCTCAAGGCAAAAGGACTAAGATATCAAGTTCAAGTCACAAGTTATCAAGATAAAGATCAAGATCCAAGATCACAAGCATGCAAAAGGAACTTCAAAATAATTCCCAAGAATACAAGGCTCCAAGATCTAAGACGTGACAAGAAGTGAAGCCATAAGTGCAATGACCACCCCTTAGGGGGAGATTATAAGCCTCATTTTTAGTAAAGTGATGGTCATTATCTATTCCCGAGCCTTATATAGGAAAATATAGTTTACGGGATTTACTTAAGCTAATTGGGCCTAGGTTTTGGGCTTTAAGCCCACGTTGTCTTGGTCCGGCCCAACAAGGCCCATACGAAAACCCAAAGTGGCTCGACCTCCTTGTAGTATAAATACCCCTTCCTAGCTTGTTAGGAAGGGTGTTGGTTCTCATTTTCCTTCTATGTGAAAGCCTCCATTTCTCTCCATCTCTTTCTCTCTCTAGAAAATTCTTTATTTTCGTGTGTTAGTGTGGAATGATATAGTTTAATATTTCTAAATTCTCAAATATCATGTACATACATTTATTGAAGTTTCTACATGTGTCGGGTAAGAGGAAAGCCGACAATTGTTAAATCCGCCAAACGGATTACGCGTGTGGCGCGCTGGCCACACGCTGACGCGTGCCTAACGCCCTAGATTGGTGAAATCCGATTTTGATGATTTAAGCTACCGTTTGTGATTTTACATTTTGTAAATGTTTATTTGTCGTCGTTAAAACATAAAGGAGATCCTAGTCAATGTTGCACCAATACTCGCCATTGTCCTATTCCTATAAAGGTTGGTCTCTCCAACATTCGGCCCAAACCGTTCTAGGTCTTTAACAAGTAGGTTGGTTATATAGATTTTGGTATTCTCATTAAAAGATCTTGGTCCATGGACCTCCCTTCTTTAACCTCTGATCTTATTCTGAAAAATAAAATTCAAAGGCTTAGGAGTGACATCAAAGCATGATCGGCTGCTCAATTGGCAGCTCAGAGGCTTGCTTAGGAGGATCTGTTGATCCCAACTTAATCTTGCAAACCTTGTATAAGGGTTAGTTGTATTGAATAGATTCAAGACAACTATTGATCCCAATCCTAGATCGATTCCTTAGGTTTTTTAAGGTTAAATTACCTTGGATAAATCCAAAATAACTTGTTGTAGAAACTTTGTATGTATACTAAAGTGTATGCGGAATCTACACCTTAATACCTAGAAGTATTATGAATAAAAAAGTAATCTTGAATAAACAAAGATATAACCAAACGCTCCTCCAATATTATTAGATCAATAATACGAGTACTATTCACTAGTAATAGGGTTTACAACCTTGAAGCTTTTCTGAATCGACTCGTCAACTTATAAACTTGTATATCTATCTAATGCCCTAGAGCCTCCTTTTATAGACTAATAAGTCCTAGTCGGCTTACAATACATTCCTTAGAGATCATAATCTTTTCTAAACATAAACGTAATCTCTTAAACAAATACTTTATACATATCTTGTATAAAAATATCTCAATACTTATCTTCACAAGTATTCTTGTTCTCCAAACAATCTTTATCTCTTTAAACCGTCTTTATCCTCTTGGCGGTAGTAAGTCTTCTAGCAGTTGTAATCCAGCCGCATTAACTTTTGTACCAGCAATACTAATAAACATAAGCAGTAGTAACATTAGTACTAGCAATACTAATATATACTCACAGTAGTAACATGTACTAGCAGTCTTAACATTACTACTAGCAGCACTAACTACTTAGCTTATATTTCAGTCTTCAACTCTGAGCAGTCTTAACTTCAACTAACAGCAGTTACTTTACACTAACAGTACTAAATTATACTAACAGCAGTGGTAACTTTATACTACCAGTACTAACTACTTAACATAATTTCCATTATGTACCTAAGCAGTAGTAACTCTAAGAATCCTTGAAGTCTTTTAAGTCCCAACAATCCTCCCCTAAACTTTATGTTCATCTTTTAAATCTTCAAGTTTCTTTGTTAAAAGTCTTCATCAATATAAGGAAGATGCATTCAAACCTTCTATTGTCCCTTTTGCTGCTTTACCATAAGCTTGAGCAGTTGATAACACATCTCATTAAAATTATCAGTTTAAAGTTTCTTGTTTAGCATATTAGTGATGGTTATTGGTGTGAGGGGATATCTCTTTTCAACCAACATGAAGATGTGCATATTTCTAAACCTTACAAAGTGCACTCTACATGAATCATACAATTTCCAAACATTCACTGTAT